>JAOXNJ010262371.1:0-14481 GCA_028566655.1 Metis holothuriae | reverse complement strand
GATGCCTTGTAAACGGAGGCCTTGTGCCATCCAAGGTATGTCCGGTCCCCCCTCAGGGGCGAATAAAAACCAACCAACCAACCAACCAACTCTTTGTACAGCCAGCCCAGGGCCAACAGGACCAAGGAGAACAACAAAAACATCTGCCGACTCTGGAAATTATCTATATTTTAGCTACCTTTTTCTATGGCCCTTTAACCTTGGGTGATGCATAACATGACTGTACCTAGTCAGGCTGGGCAAAGACAAACAAATGCAGAGGTGCAATAAAAACCAACCAACCAACCGAATATTGCAGATATTTCGTGAACATACATGAATCTCAGAGCCGCTTTAATTGTTTCCTTTACGTACCTCGCACAATATTCTGCAGGGTATTTACGTGCACTTTTAAGTTCTTTTTCAAGCAAAAGTCAATAAGAGAGTCTAGGCCAGCTCGATGTTGGGTCTGTACTTCTTGGCCCTGAGTTCATTGGCGGCGGCGTACCCAGTGCCCCCTCTCTGTAATGGAATGATGTCCTTCTCGCTCAACTTCTGCCCCGTCAAAGGATGCACCATGCCGTCCCTCCTGATGATCTTGTCCACGCACTCGGCCGTGACCACGTGCCCCGTGGGCCTCAACACCACGGCCGGGATGGTGTTTCTCAGCACATCTTTTGTCACGGGACAAATGTAGCGTTCCTCTCGGGCCACAATACTCCCTTTTTGGTTTGGCAACTCGGTGAAATTGACGGGGATCAAATCCTTGACCTTCAGAGGCCGATTCGACATGGGACAAAGAATCGTTTTGGAAGGACGTTTGTCAGACGACGTCGAAGACGCTGATGCCTCTTCCTCGTCGTTTCTGACGTCGGGTGTCAAGGAAGGCAGCCAGAAAGAAGGCAAATTCGCTTTTTTGGCCTCTTTCTCGTCCAATTTGCGTTTCAAAGCCTTTGATGAATTGCCCAAATTTTGCTCGTTATCCAAAATGCGCTCCGCAATTCTCTTGGACTCGTTGTCGGCGTTGGACATGACGCGCTGTCGCTCGCGTTCGCGCGCGTCCTCGTACAGACGTTGCTGTCGCTCCACTTCCTGCTTCTTGGACAGGATGAACGTGAGGATCGCCTCCTTCTCGTACAGCCAGCCCTCCGGCGTCACCACCGGCTGCTTCGCCGGCTGGAACAGCAACAAGTTGAACTTCAACAAGAAGAAAAAGGGCGAGGACAAGGAGGAGATTGAGTACTTGGAGGGTGAGGGAGCAGCAGTCGAAGGGCTTGATGGCGTCCTTGGTGAGCCTGATGTCCTGCGTGCCGTAGCCCGACTGCGACGCGTCCTTGCGGCGCTCGTGGTACGAGTAGACGGCGCTGTTGGTCGCGTTGCGCCCGTGCCGCGTCATGGCCAACCAGATCGACCCGCAGCAGTTCCTGTCTTCACCACTTGGTTGTGTTGAAAGTCAGCTGTCGATTCGCTTCTCGCTCTTCTCTACTATGGCTCCCAGTCAAAATCTCGCGGCAAGAATCTCGTACTGCATGTCATCGCAATAAGACATCGTATCACAAAATCTCGCCATCAAAAGATCTCGTTTCAAAGTTGAAAGAAAAGTGAAACTTTGGTTTAATTCATCTAATTAGAGGAAGATTTTGAAATTAGAAGAAAATTATGACATTTATCCTAACCTAACCTAACTAACCTAACAGTAATATTAATCAAATTTTCTTCTTATCCATAATCGTTTGTAATGATAATTTTAAAATTACTAATGGCTACTCATGCGAGATTTTGCAGCAAATTTTATGCGAGATTTTGTGACACGAGGTCCTTGTACACGCGAGATCTTTGTACTCGCGAGATTTTGCCTGGCTACCGGTAGAGAGCTTCTCTTATTATTGTTGTTGCTGTGCAACAAGTTGCTTTCTCCTTCTATTTACTTTATACTTACTATTAGACACAACATAGCAGTATAACATAAAAAGAAATAATGAAAATGTGAAATATTTAATAATAAAGTGTTTAAACAAGAAGTCATAAACAATAATCATGTAATTATCCTCACTTTTTAAGAGGAAATAACAATTATGTAGTACATCTAATATGTAGGTAATATTAAGCAGTTCATACATTATATTACGTTATTAGTTTAATAAGAAGTAATAGCACCTTTAAAAAGCAGTAATGTTACTCTACTTTATATTAAGTCTAGTATAAAATAAGCACTAATGAACAAAAGTAGAGCACACAGATGAATGTTGGTCCCAAGTTGGGGGACCACTAATGTAGATTCTAGTAGCTAATCGACATTTGTGTACAGTGAGAAAAAGGAAGGTAAAAAAAGGAACTTCTATTACATATGAATGTATGTGTTTCTCTGATGTGTCACGCTCTAATGGTCATAATGAAGAAAAAGCGCGCCATTAAGAGCTTGCAGAAGTACAGAGCTTTCTCATGATCACTAGCTAGTACTTTACTACATTCTCAAGTCCCATGGGAGCACGGGACCGAAAATGGCGCCGCCACTGGCCGCTCACAACTCTAATTGAGCATGACCCTCATTTCCCCCTCACTCTCAAATGCAGGTAAGAACTTCTTTTTGGACATAACAAAGTACTTAGATAGAAAGAAGTCTAAAAGAAGTCTAAAAGAAGTCTAAAAGAAGTACAAAAAGTCCTTCTCCCAAGGTCTTTGTAGTGCTTAAGTAGTAGTTGTGGCAGAGGAATAAAGTTGTACTTGAAGTTCTACCTAAAGAGCAATAGGTAGTAAAGCATTATGTTAGGAATGTTGTTGGTAGAAAGAAACTATGGTAATAGTAGTAGTAGTAGTTGGAATAGTAAGAGTACATAGAAGGAATAGTAGTAATAGTAGTAGTAGAACTAGTAAAAGGAATTGTGAAAGGAGAAGAAGTAGCTGTCGTAGTGCTAAAAGTAGTAGTAGTAAAAAGTAGTAGCAGAGAAGTAGAAGTAGCAAAAAGAAGTCATTGAAGCCACAGCCTCTGTAGTAGTAGGATTGAACCTCTGTAGTTGCAAATTGAAGACATACACGAAGACGAAGCTCCTGCATTAATACAAATGGTATCTACTCTAAAATAGCGTAGTAGTTGAAAGAAGGTAGATACAGTTGTCGCAGTAAAAAGTAGAGGATAGAAGAAGTACGTATTAAAAGAATTGAAGCAGAACCTTATGCTCTTGTGTGTGCTCGTATTTCAGGTGGCTCTAATCGAATCAGCGGATCAAAGGAGAACCAGGCCAGACCCACTCGGAGCAGAAACATGTTTTATGCATGCGACCCACTAAAACTACACTACTTCCATCTACTTCTACGACTACTTACACTACTACTTCTACTACTACGACTACTACTTCTACTACTACTTCTACTACTACTACTTCTACTACTACTTCTACTACTACTACTTCTACTACTACTTCTACAGCAAAACTTCATTTCCGAGTATGGATGTAGGTAGCAGACAACAAGCAATTCCAGGGATCCATTTCCCTTGAAACGAGGAACAAAACCATTCCCTGTTTTGAGTTTAAGAGAAGCTGCGTATTTAGTTAAACCTTATTTAGAAAGAGATCTACAAAAGAGATCAATATTGACCCTAGACGAAAATTGTAGTAGTAGATGTAGTAGATAAATGTGGGAATATACATAGTAGATAAATGTCTACTTACCTGTCTACTTCTACGTATGTAGGTTGTTTATTCACTTTTTTAGTGTAGATACAAAGTATAGCTGTACATGTTTTATGTAGTAAAAGTTGCCTGAATGCTTTCAAGGCAATATGAATTTATGCTCTTTCCAATGCTCTCTCTCTCTCTCTCTCTCTTATTTATTTATGCCATGAGAACTTTCTGGAAGCGCATAATGTACGTGGCTAGAGGAAGTAGTGTAATGTAATGTACGAGTATGTACAGTTTTTCTTTGTTTGTTTAGAGTTGGCTCACTTCCTTCCGCCCATTTGGCTCCATTTGTGAAAGTGACTTCCTCTCATGGGAGAACAATAGGTAGTCCGAGATGGACGACATTTTTGCACTCATGGATGGAACGACCTGCGACCGCAAAATGGACCTTGATATTTTTGCAAAAAAGAGCATAAAAAGATGTTTTTATTGTAAAAAATGAAAGTATTGAAGATTTCTATTGATGGTTCATATATCAAAGATTATGATTCATTCCTGATGTAATTATTGATCACTTGGGTTTTGATGGCTAAACCGATCAATCAATCAATCAATCAATCAATCATATTTACATAACATCATATGACTGTTATAACTGCTTACAAGCGTTATATGATTAAATTATATGATGGTTAAGGGACAGGCATCAGGTGAAAGCTAAGCACTTCTACTTTGGTGAATAATGAGCCTGGTCCTCTTAAAATTGATCCCCCTACTTCACCTGCTCTAGTACTTATGTCATTATTACTGCTACTTACAGTAGATAAGTACGAGTACAATTAATGAGTGCTAAATAAACTTTCTTTTTATTCCCTTCTTTAACACTTCCTTAATACTTCCTTAATACTTCTTATTACTTCTTCCAGCTAGGTAAATAATGCTCCCTTTATTTACATCAGTTAATAAACATGAAGTTTTGAGCGAGATGGATTGGCAGTCCACTCTTGCATGACATTAAATCCTTGCTACACCGCAATAATGACTGACTTGCTTTCCCAACCAAACACATTAATAATATTTAAAGTTCCTAATAATAAATGAATGGATTCATTCATTGTTCCAGAACTTTCTCTCTATGTTTCTCTTAAAGTGTCTCCATTAAAGTCCATTAAATGCTCAGTCCAAACTGCCATTACGCCCTCTGCATTCCAAATGATTTCTTTTGTTGGTCAAACCTACGTAATAAAAAACCTTTAAATACTAAAGTTTTTTTCTTACTTGAAATAAATGGTTTTTTTTGAGAGAGGGATATTATGGAATGACGACTTTAAAAAATGACTTTTAACTCATTGTTAGCTTTTTCCAAAAAAAATCACCTTTTTTTTAAAGGAAGGAAATGGAAGGAAAAGAGAGATTGGTTCACAAAAGAGCGAGATGGAAGTGAGCTGATTTATGATTGTGTGCTTGAAACGCCATTTCATGCCGAATAACCAAGTTCTTTACTCAAGTATTAATGGCAGTTTTAACCATTTATCGAGCCTCCCTCGAGATTGACTCTTCCCTCTTCAATCACATTTATTATATGTATGTATTTTCTACTTCTTAGCTTTTTCATGCTTTCTTGGATACTAAAAAAGGATGGGGGGCAATCATCTAATGTGCGAAACGAGGCAGCAAAAACGACTAATAAATACAAAGTAGCCTAATATAAAGAATGGATTTATTATGTAATACTTCATCATTTAGAATCATTGTTTCTATCCTTTTTATTTGTTTAATTTTAATATTATTTATTTTATGATTGTTTATTATGTTTTTTCCACCTTTTTCATTATCAAATAAAAGAGACAAAAATGAATGCAGGCCCTTTTAACAGCTTAGCCATCTATGGAACTGTATTCTTTGCTTATATGTATACGTATGCTAACACTTTTTGGTGCTTTGGGTCCTCCAGAATTTGGTGGCAGTCGGCCCAAAGTTTTGCGACAACAACAACAAATGAGAAGTAGTAGAAAGAAGAAACAGTTTGTTTCTCCAGCCTCGCTCGAGCTTGTCTCTGGTCTCTAAATAATTGAGAAGGAGTTCGCCATCTCCCAAGACTTTTTAGTCGCAAGTCGCACATTTAGCATTCGACCTTTTAGACTTTAGTCGCAGAATAGTCGGAAAAAAAGTCTGAGAAAAAAGTTTTTCCCACTCCCAAGAGACTTACACATTTGCCCACTGACTGTCCTGTCTCGCAAAAGTCACATTGGACATGTACTAGGGACGTAGGTAAAGCGTGCCTTTATTTATTCTACTACAAGGCTCTTTTATTTTATGTCTTAACCTTTAAAGTACATAAACGAAACAAAATACAAACAAATAATACGTTAATAGACGTTAGTAATGAATGTTAAGAGTGGCATGAAAAAGGATAGTTTTTAAAAGGATTAGCAGTAGTAGCAAGGTCTCGAAAAATTGGCTTTTTTAATAACTAATATCATTTTTTCTCTCCCTTCAATATGAAATAGATAAAAAAAAGTGGAAAAAATGGCTTTTTTTTTGGATTTTCTTCTTTTTTGAAAATTTTCTCTCTTTTCAAAAACATTCTCTTTTTGGGGTGGAAAATTGGGGAAATTATTTTCTTTTATCTGGAAAAACATTCGATTTTTGGAAAGTATTCCTTTTTTGCCACATATTCATTTTTTAAAAATATTCTCTTCTCTTTTTTTAAAAATTATGCATTTGTATAAAATTAATTTTATGTATAACTCAGATAGTCGGTCAGTGTGGAATGAAATTGCTGGGATATGCACGTGATCCCTTGGATCTCTGTTTCTTTCATCTGGCTCGACATGCAAAGCCATATAAGTCTCTCCTTGTGCACATTTGCAAATAAGGCATTTTCAAAGGACTTCTGGCTCGCTTTGAGTACCTAATTACACTTCAAAAGTCGAATTAATGCTTTTTATCATACACATAGTAAATTGGTAGAAAAGATCTTTTGTTCCTATTTTGCTTTGTTTCTCCTTCTCTTTTTTTATTATTCCTCTTTTTTTTAAATATGACTACAAGGTATTTTTTACTACGTTTAGTGGTAGAAGAGCTTGAAGATAAAAGGGCGGTTGAGTGGAATTTGATGGGATAACGTGGGATTTGGAGGCAACAATGACTTGATTGATTGATTGATTGATTGATTGATTGGTTTTGACTGCAATCGCAATTGAATATTTCTTTCGAACATTTGTTTATGAACAAAGAGTAGTTCTTAAGCGATTTATCGAACTCCTCTAACTTCATTTCTAGTTTTGGACTGTGTATTTACATGCAGTCACTGCATACACACTTACACAGTACATTAAAGCCATTTTTATAAATACAAATTATATAATTATACAAATATAACTTGTATTTTTTTTGAGTTTGCGGGCTTCTTTGGTGTGCTGCAATGGCTTACCCCGCATCACTTCTGGGTTATTGCTTTAACTCTCCAGCCTCATATTGTGCCTCCTTTTCTGCATGGTTGTCAGACAAGCAGACACGATGAGGCTGGCCAACAGTCAAAGCTCACCCTATTTAGTCATGGCAGCTGACTAGACTGCATGAACCAAGGGCCATTTTTTCCCTGCAAAGTGACTTGTCTGGGATTTGAATCCAGGCCTGCTTTCGCAGGTGGTCACCCCTCCAAGCACTTAGCAGGGCCACTGAAGCTTAAGGTCAATATCCCTCAAGAACTGACCTTGCCACCTTGGTATGACCCAAGGCTGAATACTTTATTTTAAATAAACATTCCAGGGACTACTAACGAAAATTTTATTTAATGCATGGACAAGTCTTCATATAACAGATGTGGGTAGTTGATACCATTGTTACTACATTGCTTAATCCCCATTTTTTGCCCCATTCTTGTCCAATCCTGGTGCCCTTTTAGGATTGACTAAAGTGTAAATTTGCAAACAAAGTTTATTAGTGATGTTTTGTAAGAAAACGAAAGGAAAGTGCTTTATTTCGGCATTTTGGCGTCAGCAGTACACAACAACAGTAGTGTACTACTGCTTGAGCCTTGCACTCCGATTACGCAATCATCGCCGATCGTTGGCTTATATACTGCTAATGGTCCAACCTTATATATAATAACCTTGGTCCCGGCACTACCTGTGGCCAAAGATTAGGGGGACGCACAAACGTGTAACCACAAATGTGTAACTACAACACTACGGCATAGCAGACGTGTATATCGCGAAAAAATGCGTGCCCAGTTCTCGCTCTGTATGCTGCTAATAGTGTTAGGTTGGGTTAGGTTAGGTTAGGTTGGGTTAGGTTCAACCTAACCTAATAATCATGATTGCTGCCTTAAATTACCGTGTTTCACGAGTCATGAATCGAGACACGTTTGTAGTTACACGTTTGTGGTTACACGTTTATCGTCGACCCAAAGATTATTCTTTGTTATAGAGGGCAATACATTGAATCGCTTTACTAGAGCAATGCCTTTACAGTTTACAGTGAGATAAAGTTTAGTTAACAAGTAAAAGAAGAACTTAAATATTTATGATTGAAATATGTGACTTTTAATTATTGGTCTAACCAAATGAGAATATTAAAAGCACATAATGTTGCATACTTTAAACTGGGCAGAATAAAGGAGCTCTACAGCCGATCTTACCTTAAGATTTGTTAAGGCACATAAATAAATAAGAATTGTACGTTAATCAATATTTGGTTTTTGGGTTACCCATCACCTTATCTTCACTTGGATTAGTGCGAAAAAGAGCGAAAATTGTAAGGAAATGTGCTCCAAATAGGAACAAACGTAAATATATAGAGCCAGGGTGGACTACAGGTCAATGAAAATGAAATTTTGTTATACTTATGGCAGGTGGTCTGCAATTCTTATTATATTCCTTTTTCTTCCTTCTCATCCAAAAAACTGGGATGCTCAGATGATCCACATATTGGGCACCAGGCTCAGCAATAAGAGTTATGTGGTCTTCTCTAGCCATTTTTCCATGTAGCTGTACCGAGTTATCAATCTTGCCATCAAACTTCATGCAGAAAAAATTGCCTTCCCTTTTTTGCTGATTTTGAATTTCTTGCCCATACTTGGCTATCTGGCTGATAATTTTTCCATAACTCACGAAATCCGTGTCTGCAGTCTCGTCATGTTTTGTAATGTCTGTATAAAATAAGCAAAGAATTACAAAGTGCAGTTGTGGCTCGAATTGACATACTATTATAATGCTGGCAAGTGGTCACAACAGTTTTCAGGTCTTGTGTGTTGTATGTAGATCTTTTCCTTTTGATTTTGCCCACCCTCAAAAGAAGAATCAGTTTCTGATTCGGCACTAATCAATCGGCGACTTCATCTTTGACTTCAGCAACCATTTTAAGCCAAAAAAAGTGACAGACCGTGTCAAGAACGGTTGGAAGTTGTGTTTTTGGCATTTCTCTAGGCCTGCCAAAGAGGAAATGTACCAACTTGCTTCTGGTTGAAGTTGATGCCAAACTTACTGCAGATGACAAGCCTGTGGAGCCGTTGCGGCTCTTCCCATTTGAAGTGGATGCCATCGTTGCCAATGAAGACTTGAGAGGCCAATAGAGCTTTGAATTCACGTATCAACTCAAGTTGTCAATCTTAGATGTTGATGCTTTCTCAACTTGAGGGCCACTAATCACTTTAAGATTTGTTTACAATGAGCAAATATTCGATTAACTGATTACAATGAGCAAATATTCGATTAACTGATTAATAATTTAGTGGCTATTAATGATGCCAAAGGTGCTAAAGGAAGTCAAATTTTTGGATAAGAAGGAAGAAGAAGGAATAAAATAAGAATTGCAGACCACCTGCCATAAATATAATAAAATTTCATTTTCATTGACCTGTAGTCTACCCTGGCTTTTTATTTTAGTCCAGAGAATCGGCAAAAGTTTTTGAGCAGTTTTTGGGCTGGGGGCACTACAGTTTTTGGGCTAAGGGTCTCAAATTTTGCATGTGACTTCACTTTTACCTTTGACATCCCATATGTGGTAGGCTGCATTTGAAGATCTGAGAAAGTTGACTTAATTTAGATAACCCTACTGAGTGAGCACACCTATGTAGCGAACGAAAAATTACTACTCCAAATTGCCCATTCATTTGCATTACTTAAAAATTTTTCATTTTTATTCAAAGAAGTATTAGAGAAAATGTATACCAACATAAAATGTTTATCAAACGATCCATCCATGACTCCATCAATTGGAGGTTGATAACGGCTCAATCACTCTTTGGGTTTGGCGCTGTCGTCGTTCTCGACGAACTTGAGGGCGGCGCTGTTCATGCAGAACCTGAGGCCCGTGGGTCTGGGTCCGTCGTCGAAGACGTGGCCCAGATGCGCCTTGCACCTCCTGCACTTCACCTCGACCCTCCTCACGAACATGGAGTCGTCCACCTCGGTCTCGATGTTCTCCTCCACGCCGGCGAAGAAGCTGGGCCAGCCCGTGCCCGAGTCGAACTTGGTGGACGAGTGGAAGAGCGGCGCGTCGCAACAAACGCAGCTGTACGAACCGTAGTCGTGGCAGTCCCACAAATCCCCGGTGAAAGCTCGCTCAGTGCCTTGCTCACGTGTCACCCTAAGCAAAAAAGTCAATAAAATATGTTAAATTTCCACATATATTAGAATTAGATGTGTTTATTTAAATACTTTTTTATATATATTTATGAAAGTTATATTGATATAAGTTTTGATATGACAAAATAGTTACTTAATGAAAGTGGTAGATAGTTGTTGAAAGCAGTAAGTGGTCTCGACGATGGAATCGACTCACGAGTACTGCTGTTTGGTCAAGAGTCGCCGCCACTCGGCGTTGCTGATGGCCGCGGGGTCGGCCTTGGCCCTGGACCTCAACGTCTTCATGTCCTCGGAGATGTCGATGGGGTCGCTCGACATTCTTCTATCCGGGCATCTCCACAACGTCGACAGCCACCTGCTCATGATGGGAGTCGATGCAGATCTCAGGGAACGCGTCCACATCGAACTGTAGTAGTCGCCTTAATGACGTCTCAGCTGCGGGTTGCGTAAGCAAACAAACCTTATGAAAGAGAGACGATGATTGCATTAGTCGACGCAAATTTTCCAGAACATTCTAAACAAAATGAGAGGGTCAGACAATTTCGCTCACATGAACAATACTTGAAGGAAAAATGGGCACACACTGAAACCTAATTGCGAAATTCGTACATTCTCACTAGAAAGGAAAAACACAGACAGAGCATTGTACACACTTCCTCTAAAAAATGGCTGACACAGAAATTTCGGCTGCTTAAAATTGGCGCTATGAAGTACCAAACGAACGATTATTAGCAGACATCTCAAAGGATTGGTTGAAATTAAGCGAAATTTGGGAAATGTAGAGAAGAAGTCGGTTCCTTCCCAACCAACGAGACATCCAAGCACTCGGTCAAGGACAAAATGATGTCTATATATGCCACCTTCAACATGAATGAGTAATGTTCAACACCATCACTCGTTAAGTTCGCCTGAAGTTCGGCCTTGTCGACCAAATTGTGTAGCACATTGTGAGGTATTTAGCCAAAGAGTTCCTTTGAAGTTCTACTCGAATGCGAGGACGGCGGAGGCGTAGCTGACGGAGGAGTCCCTCTCGTTCCTGCAGGCGTTGCTCTGGGCGTAGTCGAGGAAGGCGAGCCTGACGCTCTGTCTGATGTTGGAGCTGTTGAGCAAGTGCTGGACGGCGCCGAGCAGCACGCCGATGGGGTGCCTGCCGCAGATGGTGTTGCCCGTCTCCCTGAGGTAGGCGTTGAACTTGGCGTGGTCGAGGCTCTCGATCAGCCGCATGCCGCGCTCGTCCAGCTTCCGGATGGACTTGTGCAGCGCCACGTCGGGGTCGGCCACGTGCGTGTAGCGGAAGCGGTGGCCCCAGTGACAGAAGTCGGAGGAGATGACGAACATGGCGTTGTCGGAGAGCAAGTAGGGCGCGAAGATGCGGCCGTAGCTGCGCTCCTTGTCCAGACTCAACGACCCCACGAGAATGGGCACGATGCGGACGGAGGCGAGCGACTTGCCCGACAACTCGATGCACCTGGCGACGAAGGGCATCTGCATCTCGATGGAGTGCTCGTCCTCGTCGGCCTCCTCGCTCATCACCTCGAACATCTGCGTCTCCAGCAAGGCCTCGTTCACGCTCTGCTCCACCTGCAGCATGCCCATGGGCGTGGCGTAGGCGTCGCACTGCGAGACGGCGCAGCTGGCGAGCCGCACGTGGTGCGAGGGGCCTAACACGAAGATGGTGTCCACGTCGGCGCCGATCAACGCGTTGAAGCCGAAGGCCGCGCAGGAGCCGCAATAGCGGTAACCTGCATGGGGACTTATTATTGCACGTGCATTCGAAATCAGACCATTGCAATTCCCCATTCGCGACTTGGCTCTGGTCAAAAACGCGTCCAACTGCTCCCTCAGATTGCCCGCGTCCGACGCGTACCAGCTGCCCGCGTGAGTGGCCGTGCGCACGATGTTGCCGACCGAGACGCCGTTGCTCATCTTGCCTCAGATGCGGGACGGGATCGATGCACCACGGCCTGGCTGATGGTCCTCTTCAGCACGGATGACAAAGAGAGAGACAGCTGTACTGCCCTTTGTTGTGCACTCTTTTTACTACATACTACATACATACACTGTGTGTACTATTAGCTAAGGCTTTGTGTAGTAACCTTGTATGTAGTACAGGGAAAGCTGCTGCTTCGACTAGGGAAGGGTCGGTGGCCTTGATTTGCTTCATATGTAGTTGCTACTTCGCTTCATGTACATATGTAACTACTTGTACTCATGTTTATACGGTTAATGTTGAGGGATTGAACATGCTAATGTGTGTTTTTTGTTGCATATAAAAGAATATTGTTAACGTCATTGCGAAATGTTGATATTTAAAGGACATTTACTGTACACTAGGATAAAACTCAGGATCGCCTTTTGATTGAGCCAATTTGTTTTTCAATAAGTTTCTCTCAAGTACTCGCAAATGATGCAAAAAACTTCTTTTTTCCACGACGATTTTACTCCTTTTTTTTCAACTGGCCCATTTTAAAATTGGAGTCAATTGAGCGTTCCTGCTACAAGATGTAGGCAATATTATTGGCATTTACATACGTCGTTGTCCTTGCATACATACGTACCAGCACAGACGAATGGTCGAGAAGAATAGCGAAAAAGTAGAGAATGACTGGGAGCAGATTTTCCTTGCTTCACATTTGCGCATTTGAAGTAGAAATATTGATAGGACTGATCCAAGCTTCAAGTCGGAAAGTCGTTTTTATGTTTCCGAATTTGCAACGACGGACAAGAGACTGGAATTGACTGAGGAAAGCCTCAATCGTTCCAATAACAATGCGGTTTGAGTAGCCCATGCGAATGAGCTATTAGGTGGTTGCATGCAAGATTTGTGTGCAGGTGTTCCGTCAAAAACGAAACGGAAGAAACGTAGAGAAAAGCAATGGAGCTCAATCTTGGTTATTTTGCCTTGCATCTTCGTGGTGCCTTGGTGAATCTCCTCATGGCAGCTATGAAAACGTAGAGAAAAGTGAGCATCATGAGCAATCAGCAAAGCCTTGACGATCCCTTAAAAGGATTTTAAGCTGACAACGGAGTGTCTAGCAATTCCTGGCATTTGACAATAATGCTTGGAAAACTATAGACATAGCTCTCAATCTGTCAATAGCAGTGCCCAAATTTTATGCTGACCCCTCCTGAGCAGCCGCCTTAGCGGCCAGAATTAGTGGGTTGAGCGATGTTAAAGGTCTGCAAAGCCTCATAAAAGGATGCTTGAGGAGCTCGGCTGCAGAGGGTCTCGTCTCCACGCAAATATCCAAACACTTGTCGAGGAAGTCTTGGAACACCGTGGACAGCTTTTCCCGTTCTTTGATCTCTGGTTTGCCGTTTGTGGCAATTAAGTACAAGGCACGCAAAGGATTCTCGTTGAGGTAGGGTGGTTCGCCCTCAATCATCTCGATAGCCATTATCCCCAAAGACCTTCAGGAATGAAACAACGAGAACATTTATATTTTTTTGTAACTCAGACTTTTGAAACGTTAGCTAACTCACCAAATATCTACTTTAGGTCCATACTGCTTCCTGGTGACGACCTCGGGCGCCATCCAATATGGCGTCCCTACCACAGTAGTCCGCTTCGTCTGTTCACTGGAAATCTGTGCACAGAAACCGAAGTCGGTCAACTTCACTTCTCCGTCCATTCCCAGGAGAATGTTGTCCGACTTAATGTCTCTGTGTATGACGTTGCCTTTGTGCAAAAAGTCAAGAGCCTTCAATACTTCGCGACAAACAGAGGCGATCTGCCCCTCGTCCATACAGGTTTCTGTCACCACGTCAGTAAGGGGACCGCCAGCCAAATACTCCATGGCCACCCAAAGATCGTCGTTGACCAGATAGGCATCGAGAAAGTTGACAACATTGGGGTGTCTGTTGGACTTCATGACCATGATCTCATTGATGATCAACTCCTTCTTCAACTGTTGCTGCAGATTCATCTCCTTTATGGCCACCTGACACCCTGTGGCCGTCTCGATGGCCGTAAAAACGGAGCCCGAGGCGCCCTGCCCAATCTTCTCCATTTTGGTGTACTTGCGGTGAGGATCCCCGACCGAAACGAGACTCTTGAGCCGCTCAATGACCTCCTCGTCCGACAACTTGTTCTTCTTTTTCCCGGTCTTGACCGACGCACCGTTGCTCGTCTCGTTCATGAAGGCGGGCATCTTCAGGGCGTCGTCCTCCTCAGGATTGTCCTCTTCCAAGGGCTTCGTGTAAATCGACTTGGTCTTCTCGGGTCTCGTGGCCACCGGGGGCGGCGCCTCTTCTTCCGTGGGCGTGGTCCCTTGAGTGGGCGTGGCGGT
>JAOXNJ010262260.1:0-14482 GCA_028566655.1 Metis holothuriae | reverse complement strand
GAAGAAGAGGGAGATAAAGAAGATGATGATGTTGAGAAGGATGATGATGATGACGAAGATGAGGAGGAGGAGGAGGAAATGGATGAAGACGAGGACGAAGAGGAGATTGATGACAGTGATGAAGTGGATGACACTGAGGTCACAGATGGCCTTGAATGAGGTACTTCAACTATTACAGGCCACGACCCTGGAACTCTTTCTTCATCTTTTGACCCTACAGCCTCTCCTTGACTTTGCCTTGACCCTGTCACCTCCTCTTGTGACGGCCTTGCCGATGAGGGATTGGTCAAATCTTGGATAGACGGGGTTGATGGGAATGATGGGACACTTGGTTGTGTTGGAGCTGGTGTGATTGGTCTTCCTGAGGTTCCTGGGAGTGTGGAAGATGGGAATTCTGTTGGTTGTGATGAGGTAACTAATGAGTCAGTGTCTGAGAAGTGTGAATTACTTTCAGTTGGCACTTTTGGAAGTGTTCCAGATGTTCCAGCTGATGGATAAGATGATGATGATGAAGAAACTGATGTTTGGGTAACTGTGAAAGTTGGTTTATCTGGATCTGATGGTGATTGTGAAGGTAATGTTGTTGTTGAGGACACTGGTACTTGTGTCACAGTCAAAGGTGACTTTGGTTGAGATGGTACTTGCTCTAAAGGTCTAGCAGGTGAATTTGATCCGGTCTCAAATGAGTTATCTGACACTTGGGTAACTGTGAATGAGGGTCTGCCTCCATTCGATTTTGCTGGCTTCAATGAAATTGAGGATTCAGGCACTCTTCCAGGTAACTCTGTTGAAGATGTTGAAGATGGATCTGATTGAGAACTTCCTACAACAGAGAAACTTGTTGATTGTCCAGAGTTCTGAGTACTCAAAGAAGGCCTATTTTCCGTGTTTCCTGATTCTATTCCTGATGATAATTGTTCTGATGTCTGAGTAATTGCTGGTGCTCTTGTAGCTGTTGTAGGCACTCCTGAAACAGCTGATTGTGATGGGGATGATGTCACAGTCCGAGAAAATGTGGCAGGTGAACTTACTGGCAATAATGTTGCATCAATCAATGAGGACTCTGTTAAACTAAACGTTGGTTTTAGTCCTGATGGCCTTGATGTTGTGGAAAAATCTACTGTTTCACTTGTTACCAAGGGCCTCGAAACACCGACTTTTATGGATCCTGTTGCAAAGGAGCTCGACTTTTTCGTTGAAGGATCAAGATCTTGTGATTGACCACTGGTAATAGAATGTTTCAAAGGCTTTTTGGAACCGGTTCCAACCTTCCTTTCATCAAAGGTCATCATGTCACTTTGCGACTTATCAGCTGAAGGATTGAAGGGAGAGCGAATGTTGGCCTCCAGTCTAGGTCTCAATTCTGGCCGGGAGAAAGAACTTGGTGTGGAAATTTTATGGGTGGCAGTAGCACCCGTCGTAAAAGTCGTAGTAAAAGAAGGAGTCCCAGTAACAGCAGTCGTTGTAGTAGTAGTAGTAGTAACACTTTTAGTAGTAGTAGTAGTAGTAAAAAAAGCACTAAAAGTCGTTTTTTGGACACTGTGATGTTGAAAGGCGTCAGAATTCGTTGTTGTCTGGCGTGACGAACTCTCTGACGAGTTAATAGCGACCGAATTGGGCAAGGAACTCTGAGTAGTAATTGTAGTCGTTGTGCTTGTAATAGGTCTTATTACATAACTTGTTGTGGTTTCTGTGCCATAAGTAGTGGTAGAAGTGGCCTTATTACTTGTCTCTCTAGTGTCAGATGAGATTGGGACGATTTTGAAGTCGTCGAATCCGAATTTGTCGTTGTTTCTGTTGGCCACTTTGGGTCTAAAGTTGAGAATGCGAGATGAATTCGATGTTTCTTCCTCAATATCAACCAATTCCGAAGAATCCAATATGGAAAGATCGACATTCACCTCTTTTTTCGTGTCCTGAAATCCACTTTTTTCTTCTTGTTCACAATTGAATCCGTCCCCCACAAATCCCTGCTTACATTCGCATCTGAAAGTGCCCACAACATTGATGCAATTCGCCCAGGGATGACAAAGATCCGCCAACAAACACTCGTTCACATCCCTCAAACTGCAATCCTGGCCACCATAACCGGCATCACAAACGCACTCATTGTCCAATTTCACTCCGTGCACACACAAATTTTGCTTATTATTATTGTTGTCTTTAATAGTGTCATTATTGATTTCTCCGTTAAAATGGCCATAATTGTTATTATTGGCAATGTGATCCCTTTTGTTGTAGTCGCTGCAGTGCAGTTCCTGTGCGAGTTCGTCTGTTCCCTGCACGCAATCCTCGTGTTTGTCGCAGAGTCTGGAGATGCGGAAGGAGCGGAGATTGTCGTGCGAGACGGCGTTGATCAGCCTCGCGTTGTTGCTCCATTTGGAGGTCTCCTTGAGTTTGGGCAGACAGACGAAGAAGCCCTCGTCCACGTGCACGACGAACGTCTGGCCCGTGGACAAGACGTGCGTGAGGTCGACTTGACGGCCGCGAGGGAAGCCCGACGAGCGCGACCGCACGATGATCTGCGCCTGCGACAAGCAGAGCCACAGCAACAACGCCAACAACGACAACAACCTGGACATCGTCAACGTCCGCTATCACATGATGCACCTTATTCCAAGCAGATTTTTGCGCTCTTCTCGAACTAACTGAGGATATTCACAACACTTCCAAGAAATTCCTCTCTTAAATTCCACGAAAATCACTTCAAAAAGAACCACTTCAAATCCCACTGTAGGTATCAGTACGTATATTTAGTGTACGTACTACAATACTTTAAAGAAGCACTGATTATTAAATGATTAAAAATTATTATTTTCCTCTATTGCTCGTTATTATGGCTCACTTCAAAAAAAAGACTTATTTATGTCTGAAAGACCATTCAAAATTGGCTCGATCCTTTCAAATCCTCCAAGCAACTGGGAATCCAAACCAAAACTTACTACTATAAAGTAAGTAAATAAGTAAGTGGGTATAAAGAGAGTTGTTTCTTGTTGCACTGTAGTAAGTAATGTGCAGGTGATTTCCGGCGATGCAGTGAGTGCACGCCTCGACCAACCGTCTCCGACTGAACCAACGACTGCAGTCACTACACAGATTATTGCGACTACAACGACTGTTGCGACTACTACAGGTTGGGCCCGGCGCCTGAGGGCCTTAAGGCCGAATGCCATTACATTCTTTTCTGGACTTCTTCAATATACATAACTACCTACATGTATAATATGAATGTAGTCAATGTGCTCTATTTATGGTAAATTATTACTAAAGGCATATTTACTGATATAATATTGTTTAAAGGAGGATTGAATAGCAAGCTTCACCATAATGTCGACATGTTTACCCTCTTGAAATGTGGGTGGAGTCGGACTACTAATAGGAGACTTGAACGCCATCTTTGTGCTCCACTTAAAGCAGAAAAAGCAATAGTACGTAGTACGTACTCAAGATCACTACACTCGATTACGTAACATTTCGACTTAATTGCCCAATACCAACTGAAGGTAGTCGACACGTTTACCCTCTTGGTTTGATGCTCTATTATGGGATGCATTGGGACCAAGCAAAAAAAGAGAGACTGTTGACGACAGAACAATCAGGATGGTTTTTATGGACCCATAATAGTAATGCACTACTTTAAATATTGATGGGAATTGTTACTCTCACCGTTATTACAATTGTATATTTACATGTTTACAATAAGAAAGAATTGAATACTTTTGAGTGAGTGCATTAGCAGTGAGTTGCTAACTGTGCTCCACTTTGTTCCCACCCCTTTTTTTGAAGGGGAAGTAAACAAAGCAATGTTTTGTTGCTTTGTGCACTCACAATTTTGATCATTTTTTAAATGGAATTACAACATTTTTCAGTGTTTTTAGACAATTTTTATGACAATGTTGCTATTCTTCAAATTTTTGTACTATGTACACATCAAATCAATTTTGGTTTTCACTACATACAGTATGTAGAAAGTTGTAAGTACTAAGTAATAACCAAAAGGAGATAGAAATAATTGAAAGATCTGGACAAGCCAAAATAAGCAAAGCACGATTATTATTAGAGCAAACATATGTAGGTTTTTACTCAGAAACGAAATAGAATTTATAAAGTAATTTTTTTGTATATTGTTTGACCTTCAGTATTAGAAGCTAGTGATCGATGGTCGTATTCCCTGCAGGCAATTGATAAGTGTATTCTTACCTACCTTGTTAAAACTTGGCACCAGCCACTTCGATGTCCATTACAGTCTTTACTTGGAAGGAGCTTTGAAGTAGCCGAATCTATAAAATAGTCGTAATGGAAGCAATAGATAATTCACAGTAGTAGTAGAAAGAAAGATCGAACTTCCTATAGTAGTAGTTGTAGCAGGAGAAGTAGTAGAAGTAGTAGTAGTTGTTGTTGTAGTAGTAGTATTAGTATTAGTAGTAGTAGCAGTAGTAGAAGAAGTAGTAGTAGTAGAAGTAGTAGTAGTTGTAGTAGTAGTAGAAGTAGTAGTAGTAGTAGTTGTAGAAGTAGAAGTAGTAGTAGTAGTAGTAGTCGTAGTAGCAGTAGTAGTGGTAGCAGTAGAAGTAGAAGAAGTAGTAGTAGTAGAAGTAGTAGTAGTTGTAGTAGTAGTAGTTGTTGGTGTTGTAGTAGTAGTTGTAGTAGTAGAAGTAGTAGTAGAAGTAATAAAAACTAAAAGTAAGTACTGTATACGAAATGTCAGGGTCGCTATGACACATGTTTGGTTCTTCGTCTTCGACATTGGTCCGTCAATGCAATGGACACTCACTTCCTTATGCAGCTACGCACTCCTTTATACCCACAATCACTACACATACTATACATGTAGACGTAATGTACAAATGTTATTGTGGCTATTAAAGACTCTTAAGTACATTTGTGGCTGAAGTGCTGGAGGAAATTGAAGTCCTAATAAATAGGCACGAATATGTAAATTGAAGTGGTAAATTACTATAGTTGTTGTTGCCGCCGGCAATAACAAGAATTTTTGTTTAACTACAATAGCAGTAAATACATATTTTACATAGTGATAATAGGTGAAGTTGTTAGAGTGGAGGTGATAATGGATATGGATTGTACTAATGTAAAATAGAGGTTATTATTATTATTATTATTTATTTAGGAGACAGAGAATAACAGCAACAAGAATGTTGTAGGTACCTAAAAGAATTGTTGAAGTTATGTCAAGTAAATTTTGAATTAAAATTTAAAATTCATTTTTTTAAAATAAAATTAATTTTTTTTTAAAATAAATTTTTGACTTATGTAGAATAATGTTTAGTTGTTGATATTAATAGTTTGTTTTTGCAAAAAATCATGTCAAGGCTTGGAACGGAAGTGAAACGTTTTGAGGCTCTTAAACGACTTATTAACGACTTTTTCCTAGAGGAGAATAAATAAACCGATTCGGATTCACTCCAGTGCACAACAACAACAACAAAAACACATTAGATAAAGTACAAAATTCAGTATAAAAGGAATATAATGTTTATTATTTGGTAAAGAGAAATGTTTATTACTGGTGAATTCTAGCACCTGCTCGGTGAATGAACTTGTAAACCAATCAATCAATCAATCAATCAATCAGCATATAACATTTACTTACGAATACTATATAAGAGTTGTAAGAGAGCAATAATGAGGCAATCAAGTCGTAAAGTGAAACTTTACAATCTTGACCTATTTTATTTATCTACTAGTACAATACAGAGTACACTATGTACAATATTAGTCGTATGCAATTAAAAATGTTTCCTATAATTATTGTTTTATAATTGTTTTATAACAATTCACAAAAGTACTACTTTACCGTTAATAATAGTTTACATTTAAAGCCAAATTTAACCCTTGACAAAGCTCAGATCAAATTTTGTGCCCCATCAAGCGCACATCAAAGGCACAGAGCATCAACTCAATCAGCCATGGATTAAAACACATTATTAAAAAATATGAAAAATAATAATTATGCAATAGGTATACAAATGTGTTTAATAGAGCAATGACTAATTCTGACATAATGCTCTAAATAGTTATTAATAAATAATAACAATATAAGGATATGCACTAGAAAAGAACAATTTGACTATAGATTAGCTAAAAAGAACTCTTTTATAACACTACTGACCTTCATACTGTAATACGTAGTACTAATCCAGAGCATTAAATAGAGCATTATTTACTACATTTATCACTAATGATGTCTTAGTAACTAGTAACCAAGCAGCCCATTTTGGCCCAAGGCTCATTAGTAGTGCTCATTGTGTGAGCCCAACAAGAATAATGGGGCCACATAACAAAATGGATGAGTGGACCAAATCATGCAAAATACCTATTATTGTGTTTATTCCAATATTAAGAGGATTATAAAAGACATTTATATCAAAAAAGGACAATTTTATTTAAATTTTTGAATTTATTTATTTAAATCATTTATGTCAAGTCATTTTGGTTTATTAAAATGACAAAGGAAAAAAGATCAGAAACAACTACATAGGTATACTATACTAAACATTGAGAAAAGATTGACTGCCTGACTTCATGAGAGCTCGTTTTGGAGTGACCATCAAGACTTCAAAGTGGGCTGGACTAAGTGGACCACCGTGATTGTGACTCCACAACTTTATGATAAAAACAGCTTTTAGAATATTATACAGTAAATGTTCTGTACATAAAGTTGTATAAATACAACAAGGAGTGAGTGGGCCAACATTGTTTGCCCTTGGCTGCTCAAGGCCACTTGTGGCCCCCACCCTTAACTATAACAACAACTACAAAAACGTCTTTAATGTACATACAACACTAAATATACTGCTCCAATTCACTACACAACCCATAATAGCTTTACTATACTGTATGTTCTACTCTATTATTACACAATAGTTCTACATATAACTATGTTCTATTTAGTGGAAAAGAAAGACAAGATTGGGTTTTGAGGCAATTGGATCACTCTTGTTGGTTTGGCCACAATAATCCATGTACTTTGTACCCAGCCCAAAGTTCAAGTATGTACAATAATACCATAAAACAAACATATAATGTATATGTTATGGTAACATTCCCAGTACAAAACATGCTGGGGAATGTTTGGCACTAATGTGCTAAAATGTTCACATAACATGCATGCTCTTTTTATGCAAAACCAACATTATATGAAGGTAATATAAAGAAGCCAATTTGGCATTTGTTTAAGTGTTAAAAACATACGTTTAAGGTGGACAGACGACTGAGACGAGTTTATTATTTAGTTGCGTTTTATTGCATAAATAAACCATGATTTGGGTTTAGACCCCAAAAATTGCTGGGATTGAGCAGATTTTGCATAAAATATCTTTTTTTTTGCACAAAATCGGTTTTTGCAAAAAATTTGCAATATTTTTTGTTGCAAACCAGCGTGTAATTTGCAAAAATCATGCAATGACACGTGGCCAGAGAAGGGTCTTACTTGAAGGTCACAACTGCTGACAAGGGGAATAAATGATCGTTCTTCAGCTCCTTATACCTACATTTATACTAGTATACTGTACATATTTCTTTAACTATTGTTGAAATGTTATTTAATTGTACATAGATTGTTATAGTCGTCACGACGTTTTGCAGAGCAATTTGCAGCCACTTTAGCTCGAATTGCACCTCTTTCCATGGAACAACATTGCATTAAATGTGGGGAAGAATACTGTATATTGTGTATAATAATTACTGTACATCATAAATTCATAATGCTTTTATTACGTTATTTTCCTTCAACCTTGCCTTTGTTTCTGATCTTTACTAATAATAAATCAAATAATTGATTGTTATAAGGATCAAATTCATAACCCTTTAATCCAATTGTCCCATTAATTATCCATTTAGAGCATTAATCCAAAATGTACAATACAATTACAATAATAAAAAAGTCTCTTTAATGCGAATTCAATCCTTTTTATTTGCCTTTTAGCCCCATTTATTGTAATTTTGTCTCAGTTCCTTTTGTTATTAACTACCTATTAAGAAGATTGGAGCAATGTGGGAGTGCACAATGAGCAACGCCCACTTGTTAATGGCCCCAAAGACCTTTGAGATCTCATGCTGTGTTCAAACTCCAAATCTTATTAATAGCTTTACTAAAAACCACTCCAACAAAGTGATCGAATTCAGCCATTAGTTGCTACAATAGATGATTTTGACTTTGAAATGGGCCAAGGTCAAATCTTGTCGGTTGTAAAATAAGATTTAGGTATATGTGATTTTAAACAGTTAGAAACAGTCTAAAAGCACATTTTAAGACATATTTTAAATTCTTACTCTTTATAACTATTGCATTTTGCTAGGGGAACCTTATTAAAAGTTTATTTAATGCAGTACAATTGTATATACTGTATGTAGTAATAATTTGTAGAAGGAAGTTAAGAGTGTGGAAGACTTATTAAAAACAAGTACTACTGTAAGTATGATATATGAGCCAGGCCAATTTTGTTGGTGCTCACTAATCTAGTAAGTGCAGTGATGATAGTATACAATGAACTTATGATAAGTTCAATCAAAATTGCTATTAAATAAGTATGTACATATAATATTGTCTAAAGGATTTAACCTAAGATAACTTCAGATCAAAGGTCCTAAACACTAATGTACAATACACAAGTACTAATGTACTCTTCTTTTTACTAATGTTCCACTCTTTTTACTAATATACAACTCTTTTTTGTTTCTTTTTTGTTTACATTTTCCTCTATTGTGTGTAGCCAAGTCATCATATGACTCATTTGAAGGTCTTTTGGGGCCTTTTGGGTGCATTGACCTTAAGGTAAGTGCAAGGTGAAACTACTACCTGGATTCCCCAACCCAAGCAACACTCTAGGCCCTTTCTTTGTAAATCCATTATTTTGGGGCCTGCCAGCCAAAAATGTGTGTGGGTGGCCTGACCACTTTTTCCAAGAAGATCTTGAATATTGCCAAGTTTAGAAATTACCATGGCCTTTGATGAATGTTGTGCTCAAACAACTTTGACTTGACATATACACAACAATGCATTAATAACAAAATTGTTTAGAGATGTATATTGTCCATATATTCCTTTTAAGGTAACATTACAGTGGGTAAATGTTTAGTGTGAATAATAGTGAGTTTGAAATGGCCACAATTGTGGGAAGAGGGCAAAGGTCTGAGTGTCTAGAAATAAACACAATAATGCAGCAACTCTCTCTCTCTTTGTTTGTTTACATTTCCTGTTCCGTCAGCTGACAATTAGGTTAGAACGTGGGCGTGGTTTCAAGTGGCAACACTTTCAAGCAAAATTGTGTGCATTGGGAACTACCAAGAAAATGCTTGACTCAAGTCACAAAACGTCTTCTTTGCTCCTCACAACTCTTTGCTGGGCTTTGAATTATTGAAGTAATACATATTGAAAATCCAAACAAAACTTTAAAACAACAAATGTTTCTTCAAAATTGTTTATTGAGAGGAAAATAGACTAATTTGAAAATATCGTATCTTAAGGCCAAGGAAATTGCTCAAATTGGAAATGTAAGTGTACATAAAACGTTTAAAAGAGGATTGATTGTCGGTGCTCAAGACTCTTTACAATCGGTATCTAATAATTGGAGGAGGTTGCGTGACTCGTACTAACTAAAAAGTTCCGCTGATTTTATTCATCTCCCTGACCCTAACTGCGTCATAGGAATAGAGAGACTACTATGTATGTTCATCGGTTTCTCACTTTAGCTTCAGTCATAGCAACACTTACTAGTTACTACATAAAACTTCATTCATTACTTACTATACGTATAGTACAGAACAAAATGTGTACAGTGAATGAGGTACAGGTCGCTCCTACATTACAGCCCTGTTATATTCCTACTTGTTTTTGTTGTTGTTGTGTAGCTGTCGATCTCTTAACTCGACAATTCTACGACGCAGAAACGATCAGTTTAGTTTTTAGTTCAAAATTTGAAGGGAATGTTTTGAAATTTGAAATTTTCGTTAAATCCAGATCTCACTGTATCAATATTATGGTACGTGTAGTGCGCCTTTTGCGTCGTCACTTGGATTTCGATCTTTTTCTCTTGGGCTTCGTGCTGGGCGTAATTCTGGCCATGCTGAAGCATCACGTGCAGCCCGACATGAGCTTGCCGAAGTCGAAGCTGATCACGGACCTCGGCCAGAACTACTTGTCGTGGCTGAGCTCCGACCTGGGGCTGATCAACGTCGAGTTGGACGCGGATGAGAGTCGCTACGACCAAAACACGAGCTTCAGACGAGAATCCCAACTGCTTTATGACATAACGACAATTTCTTGTCTGATTTTCGAGCCGGAAAATCTCGAGAGAGTCGAGGCAATTCGTGATACTTGGGGTCAACATTGCAATTTTGTTGCCTTTTTTTCGCACAAATTCCAAAATGAAAGTGTCCAAGTGCAGAGATTGGAGTCGAAAAGTTCCTTTGAACTGCTTTGCAAAGCCCTTAAAAAGATGCAAAAAAGAGAAAACAAGTGGATTTTCATTAGCGACGACAGAACTTTCGCTATAATCGAGAATTTGAGAAGATTGATAGCGGCTCTGGATCACAATGAACCGTATTATTTGGGCCACGCAATGAATTTCTGGAGCCAAAACTATAATTGGATGGAGGCAGGAATTGTTTTGAGCCAAAAAACTCTTCGAATTTTCCTCGAAATTTTCGATTCAGACGAGAAATGCGAGCAAGGAGGCAAACACTGGAACAATGCCGACTGGTATCTGGGAAAACATCTGCAAAAAATGGACATATTTGTCAAGGATACGAGGCAAGAACGAATACAATCATTCTCATTTTTTGATTATTTTTCTCAAATTTTCAAAATTCAAAATTATTATTTACTAATTTTTTCAAAAATTTCGTACACAGAGACAGTATGGGTCGCAGTCGTTTCCACGGCTTGGGTTTGAACCGCCTGTTGTTTGCTGGCGGCGTCAGCAGCTTCGATCGCTTCTGGCAAGATTCATTATACGTTTCCAAGGAAGGACTCGAATGTTGTGCTGATGATGCCATTACAATTCATCCTGTCACATCCACATCCAAATTTTATCAATTGGAGTACATTGTGCAACATTTAAGAGCTTTTCCTGAAGGCGGAATTTTCGGCAATGGACCCAGAAATGACAATAATAAAGAAGTTTTCATGACCAATGAGGAGAGGAGAAAATTTGAGATTTGGCAGGGGCAAGAGAAGATTCTGGATGAAAAGACGTTGAAGGAAATGCTTAGGGCACAAGGTTGAAAAAATGTGGAAAAAAATGAAAAGAAGTGATTTTGATAAAGAGGTGAAAAGGGATTGATGAATAGAACAAAAGGAATTGATGAAAAGAACGAAAGAAAGATATTGATAAGCTGTATGTAAAAAGATGGTGAAAAAACTTGTCTTTTTTTGGGGCTGTGACATAATTTATCTAAACTATTTTTGTAGGTAAACATATTAATTACATATTGGTGTCTTGCACATCTTTCTCTACCTATTTTTGCTCTGAAAAAGCTCTTGTTCATTCCACCCCCTGATTTTGACAATGTTCATGACAGTATTAACCTATTTTCTTCGAAAAATCATCTTTTTTTCAGATAATTATGGAGGCAAAAAGCAAAGAAGTGGCGATAAAAGGTAAGGAGTGTCACCCTTTCAAGTCGGGCTTGGAGCTGGAGTACGGCACCTCGGGGTTCAGGGCCAACGCGGAGATGCTGGACCACGTCATGTACCGCATGGGCGTCTTGGCCGCCATCAGGGCCATCTTGACCAACGGTAATCAATCAATCAAGTAATCAACCAATCAATCGATCAATCAATAAATCATGAAATTGATTGATGTTGATTTAGAGGCGACGGGCGTGATGGTGACGGCGTCGCACAACCCGGTCGAGTACAACGGCGTCAAGCTCATCGAGCCCAACGGAGCCTCTCCCGACAAACGCTGGGAACAAGTGGCTAATCAGCTCGTCCTTGCATCGTACAAAAACACATTTTGATATATAAAAAGTGTTTAAAAAATATCAAAAAATCAAAAATGACCTTTTTTTTCTATGTTTTGTTAAAATAGGGATGAGGAGTTGGGACAATTGGTGTTGTCCTTGTGCAGAGAATCGTCTGTGTCGTCTTCCCTCCAAGTTTGTTTGGGTCGCGACACGAGGGCGAGTGGCGTGGCGCTTCTGGACGCCGTCAAGGACGGCGTGGTGGCCATGGGCCTGAGGAGCCTCGACTTCGGCGTGGTCAGCACGCCGCAGCTCAGCTTCATCGTGACCAAGATGGGCAAGAAGGACAACTTCGAGAAGAACGAGAGCGAGTTGGTCAACCTCTACTTCGAGAAGCTCGGCAAGGCCTTCCAGCACGCCACCGGAAAGGTAACTCTCCAAAACCTCTTTTTATTCATTCTTTTGTTACTGTCTTAATAACAACTTTGATTGCTTTTTCGATCAAGTACGATGTGACTCAGCATTACGAGCCTCGTCTGATTCTGGACGCGTCGAACGGCGTGGGCGCGCTGAAGATGCGCAAGCTGCAAATCTACTTGGCCGACCTGCTCGAGGTGCGCGTGGTCAACGACGGCGAGGACGTTGACGACGTGCTCAACGAGAAGTGCGGCGCCGACTTTGTCAAAACCACTTTGAAACCTGCCAAAGGCACTTAAACATCACATAAAATCAAGTTTTATTGGAAAATAGACTTGAAAAAGTACATTTTTAGTACTATTTCCTTGTCTTTTTAAGGCCTGGAATCGGCGATCAATGAGCGGATCGCCTCGGTGGACGGGGACGTGGACCGCGTGGTGTACTGGTACCTGGACGAGAAGAACGTCTTGCACCTGTTGGACGGCGACAAGATCGCGGCCCTCGTGGCCATCAGCATCACCGACCTGCTGATGGCCGTGCCCAAGCAGCTCAACCTGGCCGTCATCCAGACCGCCTATGCCAACGGAAAGGCCACCGACTACTTGAAGAACCAGCTGGTAATATGTTGATTGATTGCTTGATTGATTAAGCAATCAATCAATCAATCAAGTAATCAAGTAATCAATCGATTGATTGAATTCCTCCTTTTTTTAAGGGTTTGGTTGTGGAATGCGTGGCCACGGGTGTAAAGAATCTTCATCGTCGCGCCCTCGATTTCGACGTCGGCATTTACTACGAGGCCAATGGACACGGCACAGTGGTTTTTTCTGAAAAAGCGTTATTGAGCATCAAGGAAGAGGCTTGGAAAACGAACAGTGTTAGATCTCAGAAACTTTTGGGATTAATCGATCTTATTAATCGCACCAGTACAGACGGATTGAGCAATTTGCTGCTCGTCGAAGCTCTTCTAAGGGACAAAGGATGGAGTGTGCAGGATTGGGACGCCTTATACAAGGATCGACCCAGTAAATTGATGCAGATCAGAAGCAGGAATTCGAATTTGCTGAAAACGACCGAAAATGAGTGCAAATTGGTGGAACCCAAGGATTTGCAGGTGAAAATCGATCAAATTGTGAATAATTTCGATGAGGCCAGAGCTTTCGTCAGGGCTTCAGGGACTGAGACCAATGTGGTTCGCATTTATGTCGAGGCCAAAACTGAGGAGCAAGTGGAGAATCTGGCACAAAAAGTGGCTGAAGAAGTCGAGAAAACGATCGGAAAGTAAAAAGGGACTACTTTAACTTCACTTTTTTTGTTATTTTCAGGAATCTTTTCTTCTTTTTTTCTACTAATAATCCAACTTGATTATTAAAAAAACAACAATTATGAAGGGATGAATAATGGATTGATCAATTGTGAAGTCAATGCTAAAATCAATCAATTGTTTCTGGTGAAACTAAACAAGTATATTGTACTACAGTACACCTATTAATGATCTACGAATGTTATTTTTACAGGGATTTTTCTACTGATTTAAAAAAAAATCTTAAAAATTGATCAAAAAAAAAAGATGTGATGGGAACAATCGGTTTTTGAATAAATCACGCTTCACCTTTTATCAAACCTTTTATCAACAACATTTTCAACCTTTCGTCACTTATTGGATCAATTAGGCAATGTGCACTACAGTACTTATCCCTCTGACTTTGATGCAATGCTCGTTTTTTGTCATATTAATGCCCTGTATTGAAATATCCACCCACCTCTTCCTTGAATTGGACTTGGCTTGATCAAAGAGGTCTCGAAGTCAATGTGGCTACTATTGCTACATTTACATTGTATTGAGTCCTACGGAGTCCTAGTAATGCATTTATTGTAAATACAAACATTTGGCAGCTGATCTGCTCTAAATATTACAGTTGAAGCTTTCTTGGGGTCCCTTGCAGTTACAAGATCTATGTCAATGTAGACTAATAGTGTGGTCATGGCAACGCCTAACCCAAACATTGCCTGCAGTCCCTACATGAAGTGAGACAAAGAATAAGCAATCAATATGGCTACTATTACTACATTTACATTGTATTGAGTCCTACGGAGTCCTAGTAATGCATTTATTGTAAATACAAACATTTGGCAGCTGATC
>JAOXNJ010262038.1:0-14485 GCA_028566655.1 Metis holothuriae | reverse complement strand
TTGTAGGGACAGGAACCGGGCTCAATCAATCTTCAATGAAAAAGTATTAAAAATGAATCTTTAAAATCGAATTGATCTTTAATTGAGTGATTATATTAATTGCTTTTGCTTTGATTTAGTGCCTGAGTCCGTAGATTTCGGCGTAATTGCTCTGCTCGCCGCTTCTGAGCGTGATGTACTCCTTGGGCGACGACGCGTTTAGCTGATGACAGTAAACGCTGATGTTCTTGCCGGCCGAGAGAATTTGATATTCGCCGTCCTTGGTCGCATTGGTGGCCAATCTCAGGTCCAGACAGCTCTCATATCCGCCTAATCAAAAGCAATCAATTAAGTCAATTATAAGTGATTAATTAAGTGATTGTTTTGAGGTCAATTACAGAGCTTCTTGGCGCATTTCCTGGATCGCTTCGGCTTCCTGGTCAAGTGGCGTCTGCAATGGCGCTTCTGAACCTCGTGTCCCCTCTGGTCGACGCAGCTGAGACGCCGACGCTGCCGACCCCTGCGACCGCAACCCCTTCTTGCCCACGAACACTGTAATTATGTCATTTAATCGATCCATTCAATCAATTTCCAGGTAAATAATGGATTGGTTGTGATTACTTTGGACCACGGATGCGTTCTCCAGTGGAATTTGGCCCTGCAATTGGCGACGACACAAGTCTGCACTTCGTTGGGCCTCGCTGTTTGGTTGCATCCCCTGACGATTGGCTCGGGGTCGACCCAGCCGTACGCATTGACTCTGTGACAAGTGACAGTTCGGTGTTGCACGCCCTTTCCGCAGGTGTGCGTGCACTCCGACCAGTGATTGGTCACCCACTGGAAGGGGCATTCGTGTCGATTGCAGCTGCGACGAGTCCTGGGACGACGGTAATTACGGCGATAATTGGGCCGATAATTACCCCTGTTTCTCTTGCGACGTCTGCGACGTCGATGATGATTAGTCCTCATGCACTTGGCATCAGGGACGATCATGCCGGCGGTGTTCATGTCCACGCACTGGACGCTTCTCGTGGAGACTCCCTTGCCGCACGACTTCGAACACTGCCATTGACAAGTCAGTCATAAATTAACCTTTAAGAAAAAGGATTTTTTACTCAGAGATTGGTTTAATTACGGAGGACCAGTTGGATCTTTTCCAAATGAATTTTGGCCCCTTCTCGCACTTTTGACTGTTGCATTCTCTGGTGTGACTGGGTCTTAGGGCGACGCCGCACTTGACATCCGGTAAGGTTTCCCCCAAGTGATCTTGACACCGTACCAGTCGCTGTTGCAATCCCTTGCCGCACGGCTTGTCGCACTTGCATCATCAATTTAAAGTTCATTAAGGCGATTAAGATCGATATTAGAATGTTTCATCAAAAGAAGAATTACCTGACTCCATTGTCCAAAATTCCATCTGGGACAAGGTTCGTTGTTGCAAGGCATTCTGTTCTTGGGTCTGGTAAGAGCATCGCACCTCTTTCCCCCACTGAAGCCTTGACAAGTGACCAAGCGACGTCTGATGCCGCCCCCACACGTCCTCGAACACTACGTCAATTATGTCATTAATTAATTAATTAACAACTCAATTATCCCACTCATTATCTAATTAACAGTAGGTTCATTACTTGTGACCAGGGCCCAGCATTCCACTGATCCTCCTTGTTCAACTGATGCTCGACGTTGCTCGTCCTCGAGACTTGACTGCTGCACTCGGGGTTTTTGCGGCAAACTCGTTCTGCCATTGGCTTCTCTGAGGTGCATATGAAGTGCTCCAAGGAATTGCTCTCCATCTCCAATTGACACTCAACTCGCCTCGTCTGCACTCCCTGTCAATCAAAGTGATGATGAATTAATGTAAAATTTAAAAAAAAGAGGAAATTTTGGCATTTTTGGTGTACATACCTGTCCACAAGTGGTTGAGCACTGTGACCACCTTGAGAGTATTCTCCATTGCGGCTTGGGGCAAGGGTGAATGTTGCAATGTCGTTTGTGCACGGGTTTGCTCAATTTGCGTTTGCAGAGAAATGGCAAAGTTCTCGCATTTCTGGAGTTATCGAAACAAATGACCACTCTTGTCTGCACGCCTTGATTGCACGACTTGGAGCAAGATTGCCACGGCCCAACCTTCCAGCGATGAGTCCATTCGGATTTGGAAGAAGATGAAATTGGACCCACTCGCTCATAAATGCTCTGATTTTCGCCATCTTTCTTGCTTAAAGTTTCGTTTCTGTACTTGTCCTCCTTGCTGTACTTGTCCTCCTTGCTGTAATCGCTTTTCTCCTTGCTAAGCCCATTTCTGTCTATTCTATAGCCATATTTATCGCTATCTTCCAAATCCTCTAGGCCGTTATTTTCCTCAGCTTTTTCCTTACTTCCAAAAATCTCTTTACTAAAGTCATCGTGAAATTGTCCCGTAAAAACCTTTCTGCAATTGGTCCCGGTGCATAACTCGATTTCGTTGGGTCTTTGTCCCGAAGCCAAGCAATGTTTGTCATCCACAATTTGGCTTTTTTCGTCATAACACTCGATTCTTCGTCTTTTTATGCCCTGGCCGCAGGTTTCGGAGCATTGCGACCAACTTTGAGCGCGCCACGTGAAGCACGCGTGCTGAACGCAGCTCTGAGTGTGCATGGGCACCGTTGAAGTTATGCAGCGACTGCTGGGAACTCGAACGTTGTTGTGGTCCGTGCAGAAGTAGTCCCTGCGGCGCACACCCACTCCACAAGACACATTGCACTGTATAGATCATTAATTAAATCATTCATTAATTACTTAATGAATTGACCAATCAATTAGTTGATTGATTGGTGATAAAAGTTGCTACAAGAGAAAGTTCTTACGTCGCTCCACTCGGAGGTGGTCCACTTGGGGCATCTGTGAGTGTTGCACTTCCTGGTTGTACTAAGTGGCAGCGATAAGCAGTGTTGATCGTCGACTCTGACCTCGTTTCGGATGCAGTGCGCCGATCGGATTTGCACGCCATTTCCGCAAGATTTGCTGCAACTCGACCAACTGCCATAACTCCAATCAACGCCCTCGCACTCCCCCTGGCACTTTATTACTCTCTCGGGCTCGTCTAGATGGCCGCAATAATGATCTGGCAGAGACAAGTGCGATTCCTGATTGGCCATTTGGCGTTCGCAAGTGTAACTCACATTCACCACTCCTTGGCCGCAGGAGACGGAGCAGCTGGAGCGCCGATTCTCCGTCCAAACGAGGACACAATGGAGGTTGCAGGCCTTGACGAGTTTCTTGGGTTGGGCCAAATAGGCGCAATATTTGTCGTCCACCTCGCGATTCTCGTCATTGGCGAGCACGCAAATCTCGGTTTTCGCGAATTGCACGCCCTGACACTCGCTGCTGCAGTGCGACCACCGCGGCACCGCGGACACGTAGGCGTAGTTCGAGGGCTCCGACGAGGAGAGCGAGTAGGAGTAGACCACTTGCGGGGGCAACAATTGACCCACTGTCACCACCTTTCAAGACATAATTTTAATTGATTACTTAATCACTTAATTAACTGTTTAGTCGTACTTCTACGATGAGATCTCTTTTCAGTGGCTTGGAGCTGTTGATGCGCTCGACGAGCGTGTTGGCGCCGGAGTACTGCAGACTGACGCCGTAATATTGGATGCTCTTTCTGTAGAGACTCATGACGAAGTCGCCGTTGAGGATGTACACGTGAGTGACGGCGTCCCTCAGGGCCAGGTAGGTGTCGTCGTTGATGTTGTCCAGGAAGGCGTACTGTCTGATCTCGATGTTCGTGGCGCCGCGCGGGATGCGCACCACGCTGCTGTAGCCGTACCGACTCGCGTTGAATGAGCCGCGGTGAGTCACGCACGTCGAATTGTCGCCGTTGCACACGCCACACTCATCTTTTGGTCGTTATTAAAGAAAATTAAAAAAAAAGAAAAATTTAAAAAATTTAAAGTAATCTTTATTAAAGAAAAACAAAAAATAGATAATTAACACTTTTTTCAACACATATTTTTTATAATACTTTCTTCATCCTGACTCCTGAAAGGGCTCGCTCCTAATTTGGAGGTTCAGAACGTAATCGACTTTCTGAAGTTTTAAGAAAATTGAGTATATTGTGCCGTGCAATTTTTACTTTAACTTACACTTGCAGACCTAACTCACTTTAATGATTGTTACTATACGTACTAAGATAAGTAGTGTAAAACACTACATTCTTAAAGAGGGAAATTACTTGCTTTGGAGCTGCGGTAAGGGCAAATTTAAAGAGCCAACACTCGTTCCTCTTTTGATGGCGATCAACACTTTACTTTAAGTGGTAGTAAGAAGTCACAGTAGGCGAAATCATTGGTATGTATTCCAAGGCGTTCATTAGTGGACTGAGTTGCAAGCCACTTTTATCTTTCTGTTTAAAGAGAAGAGGTGTATTCATATTAAGCCACGAATTCTACTGGAAACTGCAATAAAAGTGATAAAAACAGAGCAGACGTACTCGTAAAAAAGTAATTTTGTTGTGATGTCTCTAAATTCACCCTGTCAATTACACGGATAGAAAGAGTCCTGAGTCAGATAATGAAGCCAAAATTACCTATTGTGAGTAATGTACGATGATAATTTTTGCTTTAAGTCCTAAAAAATGGCAGTAAAATAAAATGTTATGTAATGAATGTGTGTTCAAACCCAATTTCTTTCCCGATCCAAGCACATTGTCGCATCCGGCCCTGACGCACTGCCCGTTGACGCACTTGTCGAAGGTGTCGTCGCTGCACGTGGTGCCGTCCACCACGCTCGACGACAGCAGGTAGTACGCCGACGAGCCGCTCACCCGACAAAACAACTTGCACTTATCCGAACCACCCACTAACAAAATTCAAAAAAGTCACTAATAAATGTCCTTCATTAGATCATGATCTAAATTTTTTATTAATAAAATTTAGGTGTAGAACGAACCCCCTGCGAATTTGGGCTCCCATTCTACGTTTGGGTCGACTCCCTCGATGTCGAATGTGTTCCCATTAAATTTCCTGCACTGTTCCAATCTGAAGTCGTCGCTATCCTCGCACTCTCTCACATTGCACGATTCGTACTTGACCTTCTTTCCGATGCAGTAATGGCCGCCATTACTTGGCCTAGGGCTGTTGCAGAGTCGTATGCTTTTGCGCGTGCCGCCGCCGCAGGACCTTGAGCAGGGGCTCCAGTCGCCCCACATGCCCCACTGGCCGTCGATGGGCGCGTTGTTCAGCCTCGACTTGGGCACGCACTTCCCCTTCAGGCACCACTTGTTCTCCCCGCACCTCGTCCCCTCGGCCCACGGCATGTGCTGCGTGCGGCAGCCCGGACTCAGGCCGCCGCTCGTCGTGCACCACAGTCGCGCACAAGTCGGCTAACGACAATTAAGTGATTAATCAATTGATTAGTGCCTAGTTAACAATCTTAATTACCATGTAGGAGCAGACTTTGGCGTCTTGGCCGAAGACGAACTCGCACTGTTGGTCGGCGTCCAAGTGCTCGCCGGGCAACCTTCTCCCCACGTTCTCGTGCTGCAGCAGGTTCGTCGCCGGCTCGTTCAGCAGACATTCACCGTGATTATTACTGAAATACGTAAACAATCCATTAAATCAAATAAAGCAATTTATCAAAAACTTGTAGAATATTAACTTTTTTAATTTAGGATTTAGGATTTCTTTTTGTAATAACGTACTCGAGGAATTGGGTGAGGTGGAATCTGCTGCAGGAGGACCATTGCCATGGATTGGTGTTGTGGTCGAGCATGCGCGACATCACGAAGGACGCCGACTCCTTCTCCTCGTCCAACTCGTTCTCGAACTCGTCATCGATCTCTAGATCGGCACATTTTTGGGCGTCGTCATGGGGAATGTTGAGCACGTGACCCAATTCGTGTGCAATTGTGAAGGCAGCACTCAGTCCGTTGTCCTGGACCACTGCGCAACTGTTGTTTTGACACATGGTGCCCAATTCAGCGAGTCCCAGAGTGTCGCAATTGCCGTTATTATCGTTCTTGCCGATTGCGGCCGCATCGACGACGCCATGGCGGCAAATATCGACTCTTGTCAATAAAAGCGCCACATCGTAATGGTTGTAGAGTGATTTGAGGCCTTTTTGCCAGCTGCAAAAGTGCCTGAGCATCTCGGAGGCCGAGGAGACGTCCTCGTTGGTGGCGAAGGAGGAGTCCAGCTCGAGCACGTGCGTCACGGCCACGTCCACGTGGTTGCCGAGATGCGCGTCCCTGTAGATCAGGGCCACCATGCTCATCAGCGTGAGCACGTAGCCCCTGATCTCCGACTTCCCGTGGTAGCTGACCATGGCCCCGTCCGCCACCACCAGCACCTCCACCACGTTGCGTCTCGACGGCGGCGGCCAAGCACGGGCCGTGGCATCGGCACCGCGGCGGACACGGGGCCCAGCATCGTCAAGATGCACATCTCGGCTTTGACGCTTGTCTGAGAAGCCAATTTGAGGGAAACTCATTGAAATCAGAGCAATTTAACACTTTTTTATATTTAAACAAGTACACTATAAGAACTGTTACATGTATTGTGTTACAGACAGAACAAATGCGTATTTTTCCAGTGCTGAAATTGTAATGAAATGGCCGTGATCGAGGGAGACGGACGTGAAATCTGAGAATGTTCGGTCGGGGCAGACATCGTGTAACCCTTCAAAGCATAGGACACGATCGAAGTACTTACTTAATTGTGTGTATCTTTTGCACCAGACAAATTCTAGTAGAATAAATTGGCTCCTTTCACTACTAGACAAAAGTGTTAGTGAAAAAATGGAGATCATAAAGGAGGAGTTGCAGGATGAATGGACTTGCCCAATTGACGGCGTAGGATGCGGTGCAGATTCGCGTCGTCCGAGGGGGCCACGATGTACGCCACGTTGTCCGAGCCCATCATGTGGCCGGCCTGAACAAAACCAGAGATATTTTCTTAGAAATCCAATTAGCCCCTTAAAGCAATCATTAAGTGCAAAAGGCAGAGCATTTGACAATTGAAAATACAAGTAGAGAGAGTATAGGTAGCAGCCCCTTTTTTGCAGTAAGTCAGTTCGGTCACGTGATTTGCACAGCTCGTATTTCACGGCCAAAGTCAATGCACCCAAGCTGTTTTTCTAGCCAAACTTTTATTTTATGCTTCTTTGGCCTCACAATAAGCTTAGTTCTCAATCACCCCAAGTAGTACTTTGACCTTAAGAGCAATTCAGAAACTTTTTTTCTACTACTGTAGTGCCTTAAAACAAGTAGTACGTACTACAGAGAAGTTGTCTGACTTTCGCTCTTGCGGCCAATCATGGATGACAAATTGCGTTCTTTCTCCCAAAACTACTCCCATTTTTGCCTGAAATTCGAAGCAAAGCGTAGGTACTTGGGGCCCTCAAAAAACTAATGTACTATGCATTAGCATTATTGTCTCAATCTACATGAATCACCAACAATGAATGAATGAATGAATTTGCATAAACACAAGAGTAAATAATAGAATACTTACTAAAGACGATCCACAGAGCGTGAGAGCAAGATCATTGCTCATGTCCTTAATGGATGTCTTTTCGAGTAGGATGCTGCATAAATCGTCATTACTTGGCCAAGATGAATGCAGTGCATAGTGAATGCCAATGTAGGAGTGGCATTGCTTCTCCTCTTCCCTTTCATTCTTGACCAAGAATCGTCGGTCCTTGATCAAAGCCAAAAAATGCACTTTACCAAAGGCACTGAACACCAATTGACGATCACTTAATGTGACATTAATGCGACAGAATTCATCCGGGGACAATGCAGTGATGATTGTTTGCTCCCTGTCCTCTCCCTCTTCCAGCAGAGATTCTGAAACAATAATGGGCCTCATTAGGGCTTAATGACTTAATTACATAATGAGGTTTTATTAATGCATTGACGAGGAGAAAGTAAAAAGTGCATGTAACTTACTACTTATGTAAGGCAATTTATGTACAGAGACCTTTCTTCTTGTGGGAAATGTTTAGTGGAAATGTACCTACGTACATACTCGTACTTTATGAGCAGTGCAAAAGTGCCTGAGATTTCTTGTTTTGCTCGATCTGACCCCGAAACGTCATTTCTGTGTAATGAATGAGATGGCAAAAAAGTTTGTTATTAATGTCGACATCGCATTAGGCGCCATAAAAAGGGCCACAACAAAGAACTGAGAGGAGCAAGAAATGGGGCACTCAAGGCGCTGACGCCCATGGGCGTCACCGAAGTAATGATAAGTAGTAAGAAGCGTCTATTGAATATCATCCATTTAGCAAGAAGAAAGGCACTAAAAGTATTACACAAAAAAGTTTCCTTATGGCCATGTTTACAAAAAGTATTAGTGGACAAAAAGTGTGGCATTAGTCAAGGTCTTTGTGTAGGATGCCAGATGCAGATGAATGGAGAGAGCATCGACACACTGAGGCGTGGGCGTTTTCTCAGAGACTGTAGTGACTTTTGCGCGACTTTTTTGCGCCGCCTTTTTTGCGCGACTTTTTCGTTAAGAATGTACTAGTATACAGTAATGGAGTTAAGTAGTGGGTGCAGAATCCTTGGCTGTCATGCACGTCTTGTGTCGGTCTGTAGGATTGAGTGATTAGTCGACTTGTTCCTTTTCCGCACTAATACACATAACTATTTACCAAAGCCTTTATTGACTGCTAAAAAAACTGCTTTTTTCTGTGCTTCGTGTCTACTTGGCACCGCCCACTATTAGTGTCATTCTGGAGCTGCGACAGGGATTGATGGCCCGCTTCTTCTCTCTTAGCTGGGTAAAAAGTGCTTATTGGATGCGACAGAGATCAAAGAAGACCGCATTTTCTTTGGGTCAGCAGAAAATGGAGATTTGTTGTATCGAAAATTAAGACGTTTCTCGTACATCATCTTTTGATAATTTGCCACTTCTACATATCCTCACTTTTTTCCCCTTTTATTTACTTAATTCCTCACTTGATTGCAACTACTGAAGATACTTGATGCATAACATACAATAAGTACAGTGTTTAAGTACAGTAGAGGTATATGCACTGTATGTACATATTTGGCTTTATTAAGAGTTAAGCCACAGTATTTGAGTAGATGTGGAAACCGATCTGCCAAATCCCCAAGTCCAGCTTGAAAGTCACGCATAAAGAATGAATGCTAGTTCTCCCCCAAAAAAGGTAATTTTGAGCACACTATCTCTTATATTGTAGGTAAATTTAGTTAAAAGTGCATTTATTCTTGGATTTGGGTGGCTTTGAAAACTGCTTGGAGCAAGCCGATCCTCCTGGCTGTCACTTGATGCTCACCTGCACGACGTGAGCCTGATCAATCTGGAGTGCAGCTCGTGCGCCATTCTCGACAAGACTTCTGGTCAATGTTAATGGCGGGGACGAGCAACAGACGAGCAATCTGTCTCGTGTCACCCAAATTTGGACAGAAAGGAACTTTTTATATAAAGAAGTACCTGCATACTGCTGATCCAATGTGCATTTACACAAGTGGTTGCAGAATCAGCCTAGTTATTTCTCGCGAGCTAAGACGTTATTCATTGCTCATTCAGTGCAATACCTACCTATGTACATGAAGAATGAGAGGTAGAAGTAGGGAGAGGAAGTGCTATTAGTAAGAGTAGAGAAAATGGGATTTCTAGGACGAATTGTAAGCAGCAAAGTAATGTGGATATTTGGCGACTATCTATGTACACATAAGTACGTATCTGTTTATCTTTGGGCTCGGAGTGGAAGCAGAAGCTGCGGCCTGTCCTGTGACATTTGCACTCTCTCCACCAACTACGTACATACGAGTACGTAAGTAGCTCCTTTTAAATACATATATGGACCTACATTGGCTAGTGTGAAGTAAACCTTCCTTTGACATGTAATATTACCTACAGTGACAATATTCTCTTTTTTATTTGAAGTGCAATTTCTTGTGGCAAAATTTTGATAAATTCGATTTCAAGAAGTCACAGAGTGAAAATTTCTCCCCTTTTTACGACTTTTCAATACTGTGAATAACAAAGACATGAAGTGGGTCTCTTTGGCACGAACCGCATTTTATGGCTTTTGCAATGCATCCGCCACAATAAAAAGCAAAAAGCTAAAACACTAAAAAAACACTGTGTACTACATATTAGTAATATTTGAATAAGGTTTTTATTCATGACCAAAGGTGGTTATGAATTCCATCCTCTTCACTTCTTCTTCCACGTTTTTAATGCCAACTTATCTTGTTTGGGGATCAGGCACACATAAATTATGATGGCCAATCCAGCAAGACAAATTGTGTGTAGTCATTAGGAGAGAAATTGCTCGTAACTCAAACAATTCTTTATGTATGCATTACAATGTGTCTTACAATACCGAACGTAGGTAGTTATGTGCTACAAAAGTTTTAATGGGCAAGTTGGTACTGTTTTAGGTAGTTACACTAGGCCATTCATTAGTCCCAGTTCGCGATAATTAATGCAAAATTTGGCTGCATTATGTGCAAAATTTTGCAACAAGACAACCATTAATCAAATTGGCAATCAATGATCACGAAATACTTCGTTGTGAACTTGGAAATGGCATTAAATGGCTGACTTGAGATGTATTTTATGTGTGGTTGAATAAAGCCAAGTTTGCATGAGCTACATTGGAAGTGCAAGTAAGTAATAAGGAAGTTGAGAGCACAATGAAGTGTTAAGGAGAACATTAAGAGGCAGTGAAGTAGCACTTAAAAACACTCTTTAGTCGCAAAAAATAGTGTGAAGTAGCCCTAGAAGTGCGACTTTTTGAGTTTTTTATGCATTGAAAGAGGGAACTGGCCATAAGAGGCGACCCCCAGGGCGATTGTCTTGCCTCATAAGGAGAGATGTGGCCACTTGGCCCAACCCACACTTAAAATAACTACTACTTCTTCTACTTCTTTAACTTCTACTGCTACTACTACTTTTACGACTACTTCAATTGCTACTATAAGTGCTAGAGTTCCTATGTATTGTGATGGGCGTGATTTACGGGTGAGAGAGCAGTTGTGGCCAGTCGATCTGGGATATCTGGCCAAAAGTCGGTGGCCAAGCAGACACGGGAGCCAATAGTCAAGGGAACAGAAAACAAACATTGTACGTACTACAAACGACATTTTGTAGCCATAGAAAATCGTAAAGCACACTTCTATCTACTACAACAGTTCTAGAACATTACCTACTAGTATTTAGAGTAGTGCATTAGAGTAAAGTCAGATGGTATACCTAGTATTAGGGTGCATGTGGCATCAGCATCGATGCTGGAGCCACAACATTTGCATAAAGCATGTCAGAGGCCCAAAAAGTGTTTTTTGGGGGCCACTCTAACAGAATTGAGGCCCAAATTGTATTAGAGTAAGTAGTTGTAGTAGTAGATTGATTAAAAAAGAAGTGCTTGTATATAGCTCACCCTCTAGAGCTGAGAGATAGTGTTTACTTGCAGCCAGGCCTGTTGAGACGGAAAGTAGGACGAGCAGCGCCAATACTACTTTCCTCCTGAAGTGTCGCGGGTAACCTTTGCCCATCGCAATATAAACTCTCCAAACTTTAAAGCCTTAATTATTCCCTCAACTCACATCTCTTTGATTCACGTGAACTGCTCCAATTAGCTCTTTTATCAATGCTTCGTTCCCAACCTTTTTCTTTATTGAGTGCTTCTTGAACCCTTAATAGATACTGGTACTTCTCTCTTTAATAGGTTCTTTTTTACACTTTCTTTTCCCTCAATAAGGTTGTCATTGCAGAAGGCCTTAATAAATACTATATCAAAGTCCTTTAAGTAGTCAATCAAAGCCAAGTTGTTGCTGTCCGACCTCGATTGGCCTGACTGAGAAGTCACTTGCCTTCTCTCTACTACATAAACATTGAGATTCGACTTCGGCCGGCGATGGCGAAGACATTCGCCGTTCAAAAAGACCAAACTCAAGACTTCTGCTAAAAGACTTCTTCCTTCTACTACTACTAAAGAGTCATTTTTCATCATTAATGCACTACACAGAAAAAGTGTGTAGTAAGGCAATTAATGAGACGCTTTTGCAACTTCAGCACCTTTAAATCTCATTAGGCCTTCTTTTCTACATCGAATCCGATTCTGTACCTATTTTACTATAGTGATGTAGTAGTAGAATGACTTTGTGCATATATTCAGGCAGTATGAGGCCAGTGCATGACGTTGCTCTGCGTAGTATCACGTGTCCGGCCTCGTGTTTAGCGACGCCCACGTGGAAAGCGGCCAGACGAGCTGCAGACACGCGCAGCAGACGCCATGCACGCACTGCTCAAACTCCATTCCAGATTGTACTGCATTGATTGATTGATTGCTAAAGCAATCAATCAATCAGTGGTAAAAAGGGAAATGGGCACACTTAATTGTTTATTGTTGGCAAAGAGCATTGTGATATAAGCAATGTAATGTAGAAGGAAAAAACGGGGATGCACTGACCACAGATTGTATGGCGAGTTTTATTTGTGGCAACAGTAAAAAAAGGGGCTGGCGATAAGGATGGCGGCCACCTTTGTCAGTGCTTCCTGTTTTTGTCCTCCTTGCCAATGTTCAAAGTGCGAAATTGACCGTATGCCAAATACCTAACATCCACTTGCGAATTTGGATATAGGTAGGGCTTTCTTCTTTGACGCTTAATATCTTCGCAAAGTTTAGGGTTCGAGTCACGCAACCTCGTCCTTTTCCCACTTTCGGCCGTAAATCCGCTCGAACTCGTCCAATCCCCTCAGCGGATTCTTCAGGGCAAAGATTTCTATCTCTGGAAATAACAGAGAAATTTAAAATTTTTACAGATAAATCGTTCTTAATCATATCAAAATTTCGGTAAATAACTCAACATGCCTTTGAGTACACGTCCAGTGTCTACAATGGAGCACTTCTCATCTCTCCAGATGACCAGGAATCTCGCCAAAAGCGCCGCATGGAAGCGGTGGAAGATGTGCCACATATCGACTGCCTTTCTCTCTGCCAATCTTAAATGGAAGCATCGAAAATTCGATCAAAATCGATCAACATTTATCGAAATTAGGGTGCGAGTCGCACACCATCTGCTCGAACTTGGCCGCGCACCCGTTGAGGTCGCCGCGCCTCAGAGCGCTGAGAGCGATGCGGCTGAGGTTGAGCGACAGCGCCATCAATGGGAAATGTTGTTGCTCGTCTCCACAAAATTCGAAGGCTTCATTGTAACATTTGCGTCCATTTTGGGCGTTTAAGGCGTAGAGAGGGGAGAGGAGACCGAGAATGCCAACACCGCGCAGATCCGTGGCGGGATCGGCGCCCTGATCAAGCACATGTCGAACGTGTAAAACTTTAAGGTGATGCACAAGGCTTAAAAATGGTGCTTTCTACTCCAACTTTTTTGATAAATCAACTTGAGACTTGTGTGTGTGTTTTTATTTATTGCACTAGTTTTCTTACCTGAAACCCTATGCGTTCCCAGTGAGATCCGTAACGAGGACATTCTGCTGAGGGATCAGAGGTCAGAGCTGTGTAGAGCGACGTCAAAAGCGACTTGTGCATCTCGTCCGAGTAGTCGAAGCTCGCTTCAAATATAAGAATAATCAATCCTAATTGGTTTTCTAGAATGATTTAATGTGAAATGGCCATAAAAGGTAAGAAAATGCTTACTTTTGGCCAAGGCAAAGATGGAGTTTGTCTCCGTTCTCTGCTGAACCGAGGCTCTCTTTGAGAATAGCCAACAAGGCATTAATCTCGACATTAATGCAAAGTTGAAATATGACAAATGCTCAAGTAAATACGTTAACATCGTCGATGTTGTTGTAGTGGCCTCAAGTTTCATTTGCTTCTGGAAATGCTTGAGCACTTCCTCAATGTCACTTTTATCGCAAATTTTCGCATCATTTGCCTCTTTCGAGTGGTTATCAATACTACTTATTTTATATTTTTCGTTGCTCTCGTTGTTCTCGGTGACAAAGGAGGGCTCGATCTCGGTGACGGCCTCCCACTCGTCCATGGCCGTCGTCTCCATGGCCGACATCAGGACAGGTACGACGTGAAGGACGTTAACATAAAGTAACCATGACAGTCTGGCTTTCCTTTCTCAATAACTAAGAACTTTTTCTGTAGTACATTGAATGGTCCAGTATTCCTGTCATGTTGGGTTCATTTCAAGCACACATTTCACAGGTATTTCTACGTATATGCATTCACAGTAATGATTTCCATTAGAGGTACATTGGCTCTGATAAATCCAATCACATATCATATGTATGAATACAGCCACCCACAAAGACATGGGCAAAACAGCAATAAGAGGAGGGAACAAAGGCAACAAACAGTGTTAGGAACTGATTGTAGCAGAAGTGAGCCAGAAGTCACAGTAATCGAAGTACACGTATGTAGGTAGCATGTTTATTAATGGCATATGTAGTAGTCGTAGTAATAGAAGTGTAGCAGTAAAAGTAGTATGTAGTAGTAGAAGGATTTGTAGCAGTGGCAGTAGGGCATCTATGCGTGAAAGGCCTGGTGCTCCTCCCTGAGCTCGAAGGCCTCCTGATTA
>JAOXNJ010261817.1:0-14492 GCA_028566655.1 Metis holothuriae | reverse complement strand
AGCATAATCGGAATCTGACATGGCTAAAGCTGGCTTCTTTGAATTCTTTGGCTTTGCACATCTGAAAAAATCGTTAAAAATGACAAAAATTGCAAGTCCAACTTTTTATAAATGGAAGCGATATCGGATGGGAAGATAATTGTAACTGTAACATTGTCGCAGCCAGGCAGTGAGGTCGAGGGTTGTTCGGCGATGCATACTTCCAACAGTCGTTGGCAAATCTTAAGAATACACTGCTGACCAAATAACGCAATTTGGAAGTATTGACTTTCAAAAACGAGCTGCTTCGACTTGAACTTTTGCTTTTCGGCAAATTAAAAGCTTGCTGTCTTCGTGTAATGATTTACCTCCTTTGGATGTATCTTTTGTGCCAACTTGTTCCGTACGAATTTGATAACTTCACTATTTGTCATCATATCGAAAACGCCGTCGCAGGCGAGAACGAGGAACTCAAGTTCTTTCTGCTTACAGATTATCACATCTGGTATCGCTACAAATCAAAAACGTGTCAAGCAATCTGTTAAGCACTTCCCTCACCTGTCACAATTTGCTTGTGAAGTGGACTTAGTTCTGGGTTATAAAAGAATCGTAAAAATATCATCATCTTGAACTTTGTTTGTAACCCTGCCTGTCGATATTCTGCTTGAAGAAAAAGTCCCCCAATGCTCTTGACATTGCCAGCGCTCCATTGACTCTGTTGAACTCGACCCACCCACCGCCAGATTCAATTCGCTTCAATTCATCCCGCCTATTTGGTTTGTGGTCGAAGCTCAGAGGGCATACATGACCTTGGAAAAAATTGAAATCTCTATTCAGAAATCAACAAGGAGAATTTTTTTCAATGTTTATTCATTCTCAGACTGGCCTTGAAAATTGTCACTATCTCAATCGTCAAAGGTCATTTAGTACGCAAGCTCACCTCCGATTGAAGCAATAGCTCGCGAGTCACCAATGTTTGAGCAGTAGACTTGGTCCGAGTCAATGAGAATCGCGCAGGCTGTCGACCCGGAACATTCTTCCACCTTCTGTGATATCAGGCGGTCCGTCTTAATGTCGGGATCAAAAAGGAAGTGGCCATTTACGCTCCGTTCTCTTCAATTTTAGATTTGAAGATACCGTATTTGTCCATTTACGGCGCTTGAAAGACACGCTTAAAATTGACGCTATAAATAATCGTCTCAGATTGATCCCGTTGACAGAATGAATCCTTCAACACAAGCTCTCGCGTAATCGCTATTTTCGAAGAACTGACTTTCTTTGATCATCTGATGAGTGTGATTTGCAGCAAATTCCGCCGTCTTGGCTCCTCCATGTCCGTCGAAAACAGCGCTAAGGAAGACGCCGGGAGTGAGCTCCATTAACGTGATGTGGCGGTCTTCCATTTCTGAAAAAAGGTGTAATTGCGCAATTTTAATATAAATTGAAGGCTTGGAAATTTTAGTTATTCACGGACGTATTTATCGTCGTTCTGAACTTTGTCCTTCCAATCACTTGTAAAAAAATAAGTCTGAAAATTCTTAAAATCGCCGATTACCTACTTGGTCTCCAGCCTTGGGCTGAACAAGTGACGGCCGAGAATCTCTCAAAGCTCTTTTGCTCGACGTTTGGCTCCAATCTCGACCCATATTGTCCCATTTTTATTTCTTCTTTGTGCAAATGATCTCTCTTTTTCGGCGACTATCTTGACTCAAGATTCTTGAGTCCTAATTGACTTTTTTTAAGAATTCTGCTGTGCGTCGGCGAAGTTGCACTATGATTGTTTTTTCGTTGTTCTATCTTGCTTTTTTCTTTTTCAATCAACTCTAACGAGAGTCAGAATAAGCCCAGAAGCGCAGCAAATAGAATTGCTACTCTCTTTTTCATTAAAAAACAGCGAGTTGCAATAAAAAGATTGTCTAATTTATCTATCTATCACATGATTTCCACGATGCTTGACGACTCTTTCCTTAAAACAGCGGAGCGTATGGCGTGTACTCTTCTTCGTAATTTTATTACTTTTCTTTTAAGGGTGTCATTTTTGACATTTTTGAGCAATTAACATTACTCAATCACACGCTAAAAATATTCCATCAACGAAATGAAGCGTTTTTTTATGAAATTATTTTATGGCATTTTGTTTCCGCTTTGCGAATTCAACTGAAAGAGTTATATTTTTTTAATTTAAGATCTTGAAATATTTATTGTCTGCTTATTGGATCTATTCAGGCTTGACTATTCTTTTTTATTCGACAAATTAATATATTAAAATAATCATTTTCGAGTTCTAGACCAGATAACAAAAAATTGCGCATTTGACACCCTTAACTGAGCTAATCTTTGGGTGGGCAGTCTCTTCGGCTTATCTTGAGTTCTTTCGTGCTTGGCTAGAGGGACAGCCTTCTGAGCAAGCTGCCCTCGGGTGTGTTTGTCAATGCGTGTCTCTTCTGCGCCCAGTAAGAGAACGGCCCCCTGGCCTGATATTACGCGCAGCGCTCGCTTACCTAAAAAATAAAGTACTCACTACAATATTTATAATAAATTCTCAGAAGAGTAAATGGGCGAACAAAAATGAGGATTCTATTTCTCTTTTATTTAAGAATCTCAAAGGCAAACCTGCATTCTTCCAGGCTTGGCCGTTTCGTCTGACTGTTTGAATATTTTATAACTTAGAAATAGACACATCTGCTCGAAGAGGATGTTTGTATGCTTCCTTTTAAAATATCAGTTCAGACGGTGATTCAATTAAAAAGCTCATTTCTTGCGAAAAGACGACGGTGGTTTTTAATAAGTCGCTAAAAACTGCATCGTTGTCGTCTAATATTCCGTTCTGATTCGTTATTAAAATATTTTGCAATCGTTCTGTTTGTCTATTCAGGCAATATTTTAATCGCCATAAAATCAAAGTGATAAATCCAAATTTTGCTCAATGCATTCGATGCATGTATATTACATCTACTTCATCCTTCTTTCGTCATTTTTTTAAATCTCCTGAAAAAGCCTTTCCGTACCTACTTAAAATGATGGAGCCACAACTTGTCCTTTTGCTTTCATCAATCATTGATACAGTTTATTCCTTTATTTTTTTAAAACACGCCAACAATTATGATACAAATTAGTACAGTAGTACATATTTTGCGAAAGCTTAATTGAAACTGACGATTTATAATTTATTTTGATTTGTTTTGTAAGCTTTTAGCAAGCATGGTTTCCAACTGATATCTACCGATTCGAAAAGATCAATGTCAGTTCTCTGCGGCACAGACATCACACATTATTATGTATGTCAATTGAACAATTTAACAGCCAAATGGTCATAACAAAGTTTTTGAAAGAACATCACATCCTGATAGTTGAACTGTCGTCGAAGTTTCTCGAATTTTATTCGTCACAATCTGAATCCAGCTGATTTTTCAAATACCAAAGTCGCATAATGTAATGATTGTCCAAATAGAAACCAATAACAGCGATGTAATCAAATGCAAAAGGGAAGTGGAGACATAGAGGACAGCTATTAACTCGCGCTGCGCTCTTCTGCTGGATAGCTGAAAAAAAGAATAAAATAATGCATATTTTGCAAATGTTTTTTAATTCTTGGAGACGCGAAGATACGTTCATTTGAATATGCATTTGTCGAGAAGCTGGAGTAGACTCCATGAGAAAAAAACGGAATATCTTGTATGCCCGTTTTTGATCAAAACGGGAGATAGTTTACGTCAAAGGAACATTCCTTCCGGATAAAAGCAAGCATCTCACAGCGTTACTCCCCTTTTTTCTTTTTTATTTGATCAGAGACTGGGCAATTTGAAAGATTTCTTCCACAATTGACATTAATTTTATAAATTAATTTCTCAAAAAAGCCTTTTTGATATAAATGAACACTTTTTTTTGCAGTTTTATATTTTTAAAAAGCAGTATTTCTCATAAACGCGGCTTTTGGGGAGCAATAAAGGGTGATAAGTTAGAAAAGAGGAAGGGGCCAGCGACTGAAACTAAAAGAAGAAACACTCGCCCCTGGCGAGAGTGTCAACACTTTCGAGGCACAAGTTTAATGATCTTACAAACCTACTTCAAATGACGAACGTTTTTAAGTAGAGAAATTTACAGAAAAAAGAACGTCATTTTTTGAGTAATTTTTGCGTTTCCGGTTTGGGGGTAATGTAAAATTATAGATTTAACGATGATCCATATTTGGAAGAGAAATATGATTAGGTTAGCAGAGGCCACATACCTCGTAATATTCGGGAAATGCCTAGTAACGAGCTGATGAACATTCACGTGATATGCTAGAGCAGCTCTGATAGAAAGAACTGTGCTCACTGTTTTTACAGACGAAACTAAGACGATTTGTATTCGCGAAATTTCCATAAAGAGAATCTGCAGCGCTTTAAAAGCCTTCTGGTCGAAAGAAATCATAGTTTGAGAGAAAATTTAAAAAAAAATGAAGAAATATTTTTGGATTTTTTCCAACAAGGCTGAGAATTACGGCAGATGCAAGTCTTCTAAATTTTGCAATATTGCCTTTTAAAAGCCAGTTAACCGAAAAACTCGTTGATTTTTAAACTTGGCAAGCCGGCTCGAGTCCTCTAAGGTACCCTGAGAATTGAATATGAGATTTATTCTTTAGCCCTGTGGGTGTTAAGATTCATGCGCACGCATATGTTCGCTGACGCCTCTAAGGCAAAACACCTTCTATTGAAATCTGCCCTTTTTTCTAAATCTCAATTTTCATTTGATGCTCTCGCTTCTTTTGAAGCCCGTTTCTGACTCTCTCTCTTTCCTCTCACCCACCTTTTCGAGCCATTGTTAGAAAAGAACAAGCGAGAATAAAATTTCAAGCGCTGACAATAAAAAACTGGGTTTAGAAGTGAGTCGCAAGTAGAATTTGATCAAAACAAAGCTACAAATATCGAAGCAACAAACGACCGCAAATCGACAAAGTGAACTTGACAGAGCACGGCATAAAACTGACAGTGATAGCTCTTCCTTCCGATAGCGATAAGAGAGAGAGAGAGCCGTTATTACGAAAAAGATGAATTGGAGCGTGGCAGATTGGCTTAATTACTTTTCCTCCGTCTTCAATTTACTCGTGAGTGAATTCAAAAAATGAGAAATTGAAAAAATAGTAGAATTTTTTGAACCTTGATTATTATTATTATCAAGTTCAACAACACGTGTTTTACGGCTTACGTGCAGACGTATAATTGCCACGTTACGTTATTTTTTTACTACTTTGAAGCAAACAGGTCAAATGAAGTCAATTTTTGATTTCGAAAGCGAGTTGGAATTTTTATTAATTTTTGTAATTAGAATGTGGCGATCGGCTCTGGCATTATCGGGCTTGGATCTGTTGCTGCGAACATGGGCGTCATTCCATATTTGGCCTTCAACGTTGTTGTTGTCGCGATTTCGATTTTTACTTTGGTAAGTTCTTTTGAATGGGTTTCGTGTTTTGATTTTTTTTTAACAAAAACTTAAATCTGGGTTGTATTGTCCGCTTCATATTCCCTAACATGAATTAGGCGCCACATGAATTCGGACTGACAACCCATTCGTGCTCTCTTGAATGATTGACACTAGAATTTGCAAATTTCGAATTTCAAAAAAAAAGAACGCAGTTCTGATTGTTTTGTTGATTAGAATTTGGTGTGTAAATCAGCAACAAGAGTTTACAAATGGGAAGCCGAGAACAACGAAAATGAAATGCAGAAACTCAATACTTTGGATGATGAGAATGATGATTGCGAAGGTAAAAAAACGGGGGGTTCTTTTTTTTTATTTTTTCTGAGATTTGTGTTTAAAAAAGTGTCAAACTATTTTTCCAAGATATCATGGAAAGCCGGACAGATCACATCATGACGTCACTGGAGCATATCAAAGTCACGGAGTTCGGCAACGACGAGATGAAGCGCAAAGATCACCCGATCGCGTATTCGTATGAAGATATTGCGTGCGTGCTTTACGGAAAGAAAATGCTGATAATGAATAACATCTGCATTTTGTTCTATCTCTTCTCGTGTATCTGCTCGTACATGACTCTTATCAAGGTAAGAATGATGCTTGAAAAGTCAAAATAATTGTTCAAAAAAAGGACACGATGCCAGATATTGCTGTCGGTCTAGTAAAAATGTTCAATGAAAATGCAGTCATTGATCAGCAATGGTATACGAACGGAAATCTTTGGCTTTTTCTAGGAATCGATCAAAACTTGTTTTTTTTTTCAATTTTTTCATCGAACATTTTTGAATCGTGTTCGAGTTTTTCTCTGCATTCTCTTCCCCCTCGGCTGCTGCAAGCGCATCGACTTTCTCGGCTTCACTTCCGCGATTGGCATGTTCGCCATGGGCACATTCGTCGTCATGATCGTCGCCAAGCAGCCGGAAGTAGCGCAAATGTGCGAAGAGCCTGGAATCGATTATCCTTTCATAAATGAGAACAACTCGGCGCTTGTCAAGTTTAACCACAATATCACGACCGAATGCGATGTCAAATTCATCAATCTCAGCTCGGACTCCATTTTCTCGGCTGGAATCCTCATTTTCGCGTACATGAGTCATTGCAATGTTCTTGCTATTTTCGCTGAAGTCAAGACTCGATCGCTCGAAAGAATGCAGAAAGGTAAGATTAAACTTGGCATTGAAAAAATGGGGCGTTTTTTAGTCATAAGAGTGTGAAACGTGCTAATTTGATTTTGAAGTGATTTATGGCGCGCTTATTCCTTGTACTATTCTTTACATGACTGCTGCTATCTACGCATACTCCTCTTTTTTCAACCACACGCAGCCTCAGCTCATCCAACTTTACAGGTAGTAAACTGCGCGCAGGTGCGAGCCAAATATTCAAACTTCTGTAGTTTTATCGACAGCGATGGGTCCAACGCAATCACAATCTGCAATATTCTTGTCATGACCTGCATCATCTTCTCAATCCCACTTGCTCTTTATCCTGCAAGAAGCACGCTTTGGAAACTCATTCACACTTTCATGCCTAGTTTTCCGGCGGTAAGCTTCTTATTAAGCTAGGGTGGTCAAAAGCTGGGGGGGATGGGAGTTCTTGGGTGGTAACTTTCGTCGCCTATGATTGGCTAACGCAAAACATAATGCCCTCTGATTGGCTGGAAGGACCGTCACCCGCCCCCTCCATAGCCCACGGACTTCCAGAATTTCGCCCACTCTAGTTTAGAACGATATATAGAACGAATCATCATTTTTTCTAGCCATTTGTTCCAGCTGAGCTAGATCTCCCCCGCGGCAAGGGAAGACCTTTCCCATGGCAATGTTTCTATCCTTTGATGGTAGCAATTTACCTTTTCGTCTTTGGCGTCGTCGTCAGTAACGCGGACTTCGGCCTCTTTCTGGCACTCGCAGGCGCTGTAAGCGGATCGACTGTTATCATGATTTTCCCAACTTTGTTCCACTTGAAAATGGAAAAATGGAATTACAAATCACTTGAGAATATCTGCGCTCTAGCAAGTAAGTTTGGCCTTTTTTTGGAAATTTCTATTCCATTTCTTATCGCTATTCATAACTTTCAGTTCTTATCTTCGGGGTTTTCATCCTCTTCGGAAATACCAGTCTCGTTCTTTACAAAGAACTGTCAGAAAAAAAATGAATCTCCGCTCTCTCGCATGGGGTCAACGCTTGCTGCCAGTCCGTCTGTTCAGCGACCAAGATAGAAACCAACCGCCGTCTCTCCGTTATCGCCCGGCATCGATCCGATCGTGGTCGATCAAGTTGACGTCCGTCATCTTGGCAGAACCAGCCAGAGCAAAAGACATTCCTATCTACCTATATACTACGCACATGACCCCCTTCATGCCTGTAAATTTAAACACGTTGTTCTTTCATGAGTTTCATGCTATTTTAGTTTTATTCTTCTTGATATGTTAGCTAATATACTACACCAAAAGATGAATCGAATCGTATGTTGAAGGTTAAATAAGCAAAAGGGTATTAGGAGACACTCATACTTTTTCTAAAGCGAGAAGGAGCCTATGGGCCAGATAACAGGTTGGTAGTACAAGCACAAGCTCGGCCTGCATCGTTCTGGAGCCCTCCACAAACTTCTCATTAACTTGAATTTCTTGAATGGAAATTCTACTGCATTTCTGAGCATCCCACATGTAACATGTGACTTGTTCCGTCGCTATGTATTCAGTGTAATCCCGCATGTCTTTTTTGACTCTGATTCTAATATTTATAAATATCATTCGAACAAAATAACTGAAAAATTCTAATAAAAAACTAATAACAAAGCGCCATCGAGCGGCCGTTCTCTCAAAAGTCTCGTTCTTTTTCAATTTCTCGTTTCCAGGCAACGCATTCAATTTGCAAACACCAAAAAAGCGCGAGGATAATTATTTTCGAAAAAGCAAAAGAGATTAATACCAGACCGAATTGTTCTAGATCTCAGCGGTAAGCAAGAGGGTTGATATATTTTTCTATAATAAGCGCGTCTCTAGAACGCCTGTTGTTATCAATAATTTTTGTCAAATCAGTCAGTTCTAAGTTTTCACCGAAAGAATAAGGTATATTTAAAGTAATTAAGGTTGAGATAATTCCAGCAGTTACGAAATTTTCCGCATTTTTGATAAATAATCGTCTTGCTTTCTGTTGATATTGACTTAGATGAGCGAGATCGAGCTCACGGTAGCCCCGCCGGAAACGGTGGTGGACATCTTCCGCAATTCGGTCGAGATCTCCGGCTGGCCCATCGAAAAATGGACCGATGAACATCACACGAAAACCGTCCACGAGTATTGCAAGGGAGAGGAGCCTCTGCTGCTGATTTTTCTCGATAAAGACGAAGAAATCCAAATGCTCAATCGCGTCCCTCAAAATTTCGACAGCGGCGAGTTTATATACATGATTAAAAAGCCAGAAATCGAGGTCACTTTTGAAAATTTCTTCACTGAAGTTCAAACTGGATCTATCGTCGGACAGTCTGCTGTAGAATCACTTCTCAGGTTAGATTTAAAAAAAGGAATGTAGCTAAAAATTTCTTTAGGTTGATGCACGGCGTGTATGCTCCAATTTTTCTTGACACTACATCTTTGCCAGAGACGATTTCAAATGACTTCAGCGCTAGAATGCATAGATTTCTTGCGAGTTTAACCGATGTCCGTCATAAAATGGATGGCAAGACCGTGCTGTATATTCCAGAGGAAAAGAAATGCCCAGATGATTATAATGAAGCTATCAAAGATAAGGTATGTCAATAAAGTTAACCTTCAATCATGATTTGAAAAGGAACTCGTCGGTCGATTAGAAGCAACCATGATCCAGTGGACTCGCCAAATCAAGGAAGTCCTCAGCGCGCAAGAAGCTGTAGAAACGAATGAGAACGCCGGCCCGCTTGACGAGATTGAATTCTGGAACAACAGATGCAAAGATCTGTCTGGACTCTCCAAGCAACTTGATCTGGAGGGAGTTAAGCGAGTGCAGAAAATCTTGTCCGTCGCTAAATTGAGCTATGTGAATCAGTTTGACAAGCTATCAAAGCTTATTCAAGGAACGGATTTGAAATTTTCAGTGTTTTTTGTCTACAAGCTTGCTCATAATAATCCGAACAAAGATGGATCTACTCAGGCGCAATCAAATTTGAAATATTTGATGGTGCTAAAAGAGCCCTGCACAAAGTTGGGAATCAGCCACCCGAAAGACGTACCTTCGCAACTTACCACCATCATTCGACTTATCCGAATCATCTGGACCAACTCGCCGCACTATAATACTCGCGAGCGTCTGACTTCCCTCTTCCGAAAGTTGAGTAACGAGATCATCCGCATCTGCTGCAAAAGCATCAGTTTAGATGCAATTTTCGACGGACGGGTCAAGTCGTCGATCCGCAATCTGATTGAGTGTATCGAATGCTGCAATAAATGGAAGCAGATCTACCGTAAGACCGCTCTCAGCCAGCACAAGTACTCCAGCCAAGGATGGGTTCTAGATCAGTCCTCTATCTTCGCCCAAATCGACGCATTCGTCCAGCGGTGCAAAGATTTGATCGAAGTCTGCAACTGCCAAATTCATTTCGCAAGATGGGAAGACGGTGAAAAGACAAGAATGCCTATTCTTGGCGGTCAGCGCGGCCCAGAAGTCACACGATCTCTGTTAGAAATCGAAGAGACATTCCGAAAGAACCTCCACAACTTGATGAAAGCCGAGAATGCTATTCTGGACGTAAAGAATACTTCTTGGCACGAAGTTTTCACTCGTTTCAGAACAGCTGTAAAAGAACTGGAAGTTATGGTGCAGAACTTAATCACGTCGGCATTTGATACAGTCAAATCGGTGGATGATGGAGTTATGCTCCTAAAAGTTTTTGGTCACTTCAAAAGTCGAGAAGCAATTAAACGAACAATCGACAAGAAAACTGTCGATGTCATGCTGATTCTAAGCGATGAGCTGAACGCAGTCAAGAAAGAACTTTGGTCGAAGCGATCCAGTAAGGCCTTTTACGATTTGCCTCAACATGCTGGACAGGCTTATCAGGCTCGTCTTCTTCGGCGCAGAATCGATAGATCGTTCAAAGTCGTCAACGATGCCAAATGGTTGGTAAAAACTGGCTCAGGAGAAGAAATCAAAGCAAGTTACACTCAATTGACGACGGCGCTTGATGAGTTTATCCGAAAGGTCTTCAACGAGTGGGCACTTACAGTCGACCGTGACTCGTACAAGAAACTGGAAAGTCCACTGATGACCCGCTCAGAGCTGCAAAAGAATTTGCTTGACATGAACTTCGATCCGTATTTGCTGAAGCTATTCTCTGAGATTCAATTCTGGGAGATATTGATGTTTGAGATTCCTCACTACGCTGCTGATGTTTATCAGAGAAGAGACGAACTCAGAAGTTTGAGAGAGAATGTTCTCCTCGTTGTTCGCGATTATAATAGGATCATCCAGGACCTTGACGAGGATGAAATCGGCCTCTTCAAAGAACGAATCAAAGTACTCGACAAGAAGGTGCAGCCTGGTCTAAGTAAGCTTAACTGGTCGAACGGAACTGGCTCCGAGTACTACATCACGGATTGCCGAGCTCACGCTTCAAAAGTCATGCAGATCGTCACCGGCTACAAGAGTGGAAATCAGAAGATCGCGAAAAAGTGTCGAGCTATTTCAGAAGATCTACTTGTCAAAATCAACAACAAAGAGGTCTACGAGGAGCTTGACTTTTATGAAGATCAACTTGACCACAAGGACGAAGTCAGCAAACGTCTGCAATACTATTATTCTGATATAGTAAACGAGATGAGCAGTCAGTATAACATGTTCAAAAGAGACTGGACTGGCAACGCGGATGTCTATAAGCACTGGGTCAAGTACACGGAAAGAATTGATCAGTTCATGGAGGATGCCTACAGAATAAACGTTAAATACAGTCTTCATGAAATTTTCAAAGCGATCAACGGTGACGGAAAATCTGCGCCGAATCCTCTTTTCAGAATCAATGTCATCTTAGAAGAAAAGAAACCCGATCCGGCCAAGAAGCGGCACAAGAACAAAAACTTTTACGAAGTGCAGTTCTCGCCTCGATTGGAAAAATTGCAGGATGTGATCAGTACAACAATGTACAAGCTGACTTCGGCTTTCCGTGGAATTCGTAGATTGCCGCAGATTTTGACGAAGAATGCGCCTGAGTCTCGTTCAATCGCGGAAGTCATTGACGACGATGAAGAAACGAAAAAAGTACGAAAACTCATTATTGAAGGCATCGAGCGGAATAATGATCAAGTCAAGGAATGGTCAACAATGTGGAATCAAAATTATATGGAGTTCTGGAGCATCAACAAAGATGCATTTATTGAGAAATACGATACTATGAACAAAGACATTTCATCCTTCGACGCAGATCTTGCTCGCTATCCCGAAACGCAGAATAATGTTCAGAAGGAAGAAGCGATTGTTATGATAAATTTCGTCCTCCTTGATTCCAATCCGATCAAGTTGTCAATCTCAAGACATTGTCAGGAATGGCTGGATAAGTTCACAGGTCTCCTTTCTCGTCGTGCAACGAAGCGTCTTACTTCAATCATGAGCTTTATGGAAGAAAACGGTGCTGCTGTAACAGCTCCACCTGAAGATCTTGACCAGCTTTCCGATAGAATCGAGCTTTACGAAAATCTTAAGGCGTCGCTCGAAGAAAAGAACCGCGAGTTGCCAGTTATTCGTGAGCATTTCTTGATTCTAGAGAAGTATGAAGTCACTGTTCCAATGGAGACTCTCGACTTGCTTGATACGATGCAAGACGGATACAACAAATACGCTGCATCTGTTCATGAAGCAGAAGAGATGATCAAGAAATCAAAAGACAAGTTTAAAAGCAACCTGTTGTCTAATGCTGATGAGTTTAAAAAGACTGTCGCAAACAATCGCGACGAGTATATCCGAGAAGGACCGTTTGGAACTAATATTTCGCCAACAGAAGCACTTCAAGCAATTGCTCAGTACTTTGAAAACTGCGAAGCCCTTCGAAAGAAAGAGAAATCCATTCGGCGAGGTCTGTCGATCTTCAAAATTGACCAGAGTGAGAATAAAGAGCTGTCTGAACTGGAGGAAGAGCTTCAACTCCTCCAAAGCGTTTGGAAAATTGCTGAGAACTGGGATAACCTTTGGAATGACTGGAAAGTTACAAAATTCGCAGATATTGTGCCAGACACACTCGAACAAAAAGCTGCAGTATGCTTTAAGGACATCTCAAAACGCCAGCGCGAAGCAAAAGATAAAGACAACTGGACAATTGTCAAAGCAACAAAAGACACAATCGTGCGATTCCAGCGTACTATGCCTCTCGTCACTGATCTCAAAAATCCTGCAATGCGCGATCGACATTGGCTTGAAATCAAGGAAGACATCGGAACCCTTTTCGATCACGAGACTGACGATTTCACTCTCGATAAGATAATCGAGCTCAAACTTGATCAGCATGTTGACATGATTTCGGAAACTTCTGGAGCTGCGTCCAAAGAACTCGCAATTGAACAAGCTCTTACCGATCTTGAAGCAGCTTGGTCAGAAATCGAGCTCGAAATTGGAGCTTACAAAGACCGCGGTCACTTCATTCTGAAATCACCTGATGAGATTTTTACCCAGCTTGAAGATAACCAAGTCACTCTCGCAACTATGAAGGCTTCTCGTTTTGTAAAAGCATTTGAGAAAACCGTGGATTATTGGGAGCGAGCGTTGTCCCATATTATGGAGACGATCGAAATGATACTTCAGGTTCAGCGACAATGGATGTACTTGGAGAATATCTTCCTTGGCGAAGATATCCGAAAGCAGCTTCCAAAAGAATCTGCAGAGTTCGACATCATCAATGTTGACTGGAAGACGCTGATGACAGCGCTGAATGCCGATAAAAATGCTCGAAGAGGAACGCACAAAGAAGGACTTCTCGAAAAACTGACCACAATGAACACGAAACTTGAGGAGATTCAAAAATCGCTTGACATGTATCTTGAGACAAAACGACAGATCTTCCCCCGTTTCTACTTCTTGTCCAACGATGATCTGTTAGAGATTCTTGGCCAGTCAAAGAACCCACCTGCTGTGCAGCCTCACATGAACAAGTGTTTCGATAACATCAAGGCACTTCAAATGAAGCCAGTTGCTGGAGCTGTTAACAAACTTGAAGCTGTCGGCATGGAGTCTTCTGAAGGAGAAATCGTTCCTTTTGGATCTCCAGTTCTCCTCGAAGGCCCTGTCGAAGCCTGGCTATGTGACGTTGAGAGAACGATGAGATGGACTCTTCGAGAAATCCTAAAGAATTGCAAGATTTCGCTCAAGAAAATGATCACAAAACGAGAAAAATGGGTGAAAGAATGGCCAGGACAAATGACCATTACAGCTTCGCAGATGCAATGGACCACATCAGTTGAAAAAGGTTTGATGCAGTCAAAAGAGCGCCAGGACAAAAAGCCAATGAAATCAGTAAAGAAAAAACAAATTGCGTTCCTCAAAAAATTCGTCGAGTCTGTTAGAGGTTCATTGAGCAAAAACCAGCGAGCGAAAATCGTAGGCCTTGTCACCATCGAAGTGCATGCCCGAGATGTCATTGAGCTCCTTATCAAGAAAGGTGACTTCGATGAGAACTCATTTGCTTGGCTCCAGCAGCTGCGACTTTACTGGGATCGAAAAATTGATGACTGTATTGTACGACAGACGAACACTCAATTCCAATACGGATACGAGTACCTCGGTAACTCTGGTCGACTTGCTATCACTCCACTGACCGATCGATGCTACATCACGCTAACGACTGCGCTCCATCTTCACCGTGGTGGTTCGCCAAAGGGTCCAGCTGGTACTGGAAAAACAGAAACAACGAAGGATCTTGGAAAAGCTCTGGGCATGTATGTCATTGTCATCAACTGTTCCGAAGGTCTTGATTTCAAGAGTATGGGACGAATGTACTCCGGTCTTTCGCAGACTGGCGCATGGGGTTGCTTTGATGAGTTCAATCGAATCAATATCGAAGTCTTGTCCGTCGTCGCACAGCAGATTCTCTCTATTCTGTCT
>JAOXNJ010261706.1:0-14493 GCA_028566655.1 Metis holothuriae | reverse complement strand
TCAACCAGATCTCACTTACTGCTTCGAAAACGAGCGTGTCGTCAAGAGCAAAGACAGGACACGTGGCCGACCCCAAAGTGCTACATCAGCTGCCCAGTGCTCCAGCCACTCTGCGTGCACTCGCAGTCTGCCACATCAATATGTACCACATGTGGCAGAGCTGGTGAGGGAGAAAAAGCGGCAGCTGCCGAGGGCTCAAGCTGCCACGTGGTAAGTCTTGCGACTGAGGTCAAGTCAGCCCCCACAATACAGCTTCTGTGCACTGGGCACCTCGTTTTCACAACGACCTTGCCTCAGGTCGAAGAACCTATATTACCTATATTGAGAAAGCGCCTTTAAACCATTGTACCTACCTACGCCATAAATGAATGCGGTATAGGTGGAGCGGGGGGCAGGGAGAAAACCGGAGTCTCTGCTGACTCGCCGCGGGCCACGTGGGGCTGCGGCCAAGCTGCGGCGACAACTGACACAGAAGCGCAACAGCTGTCATGGCGCGACAGCTGACCAAGAGTACGGAGCCACGTGGCAGCGCAGCTTCGCCTCCACAAAACGCGTACATGTAGCGCAGCTGCGCTCGCGACCGACTCTATCACGACCGACTTCTTTCCGGCTCGCCAGCAAAAATGCAACTAGGGACGAGCTCCAACATTTCGTAACACCCCAAGATGACGATACTATACACTAGAAGACGCACATGAATAAAACAAAAGGGCTTTCGGAGTTTGAGAGCAGTCTTAAAACAAGAAACAATATCAAATAGCACGCCTAAAATTTACAAAACAATGCAACAACGTAGAGGATAAGGTGATCGCTGGATTTACCTGCGCTCTCGGAGTGTGGCCGCCAACTGAATCCGTGCTCTGCACGTCGCGACGTGCGGCACCAACGAAAACAACCAAAAAACCAAACCCAAACCCGGGGTGATACCACGACACCTGCAACAACAACAGCAACATCGATAACAACATCAATAACTGCAATCACGAGTACTTTGGGTGCAGCGTTCATGTGGGCAACCTCACCTTTCGGTCGTGATGTGTTGACTGAGCCAGGCCGGGCCCGGGCCGGTGCGGCCGACCCGGCCGATTCGGGCAGACGGCAGTCGGCGGCGGCTGTGACCAGCGGAAGTGGAAGAAAAAGCGCCAAACGCTAAGTATGTTGCCAGGCCCCAAGGTCTTGCGTGCTGTGATGGTTTCTCAACTGCCATGAATAATGTCGATGTCGTTTAAATGACATTAAAGCATCTAATAGATTTGACATTCTTTGCTGATTTCAATGATTAGCAGGAATGATATCTTTTTCAGAATTTTACTTTCTTTACCTCGTACACCCTAATTGTGGTTTGATTTTTAAAAGCCATATCGTTTTTTTGGCAAAATTTAATTTACTATGCTACTCTAATTTTGATACTTTCTCGCATTCCTTTCACAAAGCTTGTCTAGCGGTAAGTCAATGAGCTAAAATATTTGGAACCACTTGAATCATTTGTCGATTTAAAATTAACCAAAATTGGAGGGGAGTCTAAAATTGGGTGCAGAATTGGAGATGTTTTTATGTTTTATGTTGTCAAATTTATTTCTTTGGTCATTTGGAATTGTGCAGTAAAATTTCATTGAAACTTGAAACGCTTTCTTAAGGATCCGAAGTTCTATCATTGCTCAACTATTCTTTTAACTTTTTTGAGTCATTCATCGACACTTGCTCCCCTCCTCAGCCTCAAATCCCTCAGCTCTGTCTGAAATATCAATCAATCAATCAATCAATCACAATACGTATTAGCTCAATTATTGTATTTAGAATATTTTAGCTTAAATAAAAATCATTTTAGTGTTTACGTGAATTTATGCTCATACCACTTCTTCGGGTTGTTTGCCTCCCTCCAATCCCTCTTTCTCAGCACGCTCACCCAGATTGACGAAAACCTAATAGAGCATTTAGAGTTATTTTGAATCGAGAATTTTCTAATACATAATTATAATTTAATTCATTAAGATATATTTAAATTACGTCATCGAGGGTCGTTTCGTGCACTTCCGTCCTCTCTGGGTCCAGTCCCAAGTCAATAATAGCTTCATAAATTGCCGAGAGCGACCGTACTTGCTCCAAGCGACAACGCAAATTGCTTTCACTCACATCCAATTCCACCAATTTGCCCAATCTGCCTTCCAATTCGCTCACAATACTTGCTGCACTATTACTTTCATTTTCGTTTTCGTTAGCATCCTCGTTCTCTTTGAAGTCTATGTGCAGAGTGAACCCCTTGCCAAACTTGTTCTTGAGTCTATTAGGAGTCCCCAGACACCTGAGTTTTCCTTTGGCCATAATAGCCAATCTGTTGCACAGATTCTCGCATTCTTCCATGGAATGTGAGGTGAGAATTACGGCAGAACCTCTGTTGACTTCTCTCCTTATTAGCTTCCACACCAGCCGCTTTGCCACGGCATCCATGCCGCTGGTGGGCTCGTCCATGAGGATTAGTTCTGGTCGACTCAGCATCGCTATTATGGTGCACAATTTGCGCTTGTTCCCGCCACTCAAATGATTGCAACGAACAGATTTATACTTGACCAAACCTGCATCGCCTAAGGCCTCCTCAGTGATCTCCTTTCTATTGACAATGCCCTGTAGCAGGGCCTGCACCAGCATTTGCTCCTTGACTGTTAGGTAGGCGTCCAAAGCGTCTACTTGCGGACAGTAGCCGATTCTGGTGCTTTCTCTGAGTCTGAAGTGGCCGCTTGAAGGCATGATTTCGTTGGTCAACATCTTGAAGGAGGTCGTTTTGCCAGCCCCATTCAGCCCCAGGTAGCCGAAGCACTCGCTCCTCCGGATGCCGACGGTAACGCCGTCCACGGCCTTGGTCACGCCGAAGACAGAGCCGAAGTGACGACTCAATTCGTGCATGGTCAACACATTGGAGCCCATTTGAATGGAATCCAACAAACTATTCACCCTTAATCGTTCCTCGTGCACATCCTCATCTTCATCCTCAAAGTGCTTAGGGTCCATTGAAGTGCGTTTGCTACTAAGCAATCCGAACAGTCTGTTCTCCAAGATTGCGTTGATGGCCAGGAAGATGATGGCCTCCACGAACAAGACGATCATGTTCAAAAGGAGTCCGTCCCAGGAAAAGGGATCGATGTAGACATCGAGTCCCAAGGGAGCGAACAGTTCTGTCAAAATGTGGTTGGTTGTTAGCTCGAGGAGGCCGTGGCCAAGGGCGTAGGAGGGGAAGAGCACCAGGAACGGTATTATGGCGTCCAGCAACATTTGCGCCCACTGTTAATAATAGCATGTTTTTAACTAAAAAAAAGAAATCATTTTGATATTTGAATAAGAAATTATTTTTAATAATCGTACATCGTAGTGTGAGAACATGATGAGGATGAGTGTGGCCAATTCCAGAAGCAGACAGAGCACGATGTTGCCACAAAGCAGCACTAATTGGCCAACGCCAGGGTCCTTGAAGAGCTTCTCTATACAGTGCACAAGAAGAACTGCATTTAAGAAGTAGAGTGTCAAGAGAGTTGCTATGGCAGAGAAGTTCTGTCGACTCGTGAACGATTCCACGTTGAAGAGCCAAACCAAGCCCAACGAGCTCGCCACAAACACCATTGCCGTCTATAAAAAGACATTTTGATTACTTGTTAGAGTTTTTTATAATAGATTTTGTTTATGTTTTTGTACTGAAAAGTCCCAGATGAATGCTGTGAGCCAGTAGAGCCAGGGTCTGACTCCGCCAATGATGATGACGTGCTTCTCGGCGCTGACGCGTTCGGCGATCAGGAAGGGGCCGAAGTTGGCCAACACGAAGCTCAGCGCCACCAGCACCAGCAAGACCACGAAGTAGTCCGTCACTCTCTGCTCTCTAAAATTTTTAAAATAAAATTATCTTTTAAATGTACAAAACGATGGCGATAGATTGATTTCTCACATTGTCTGCAGACTGACTTGACCAGTGGTCACGGGAATGGGGTGACTGTAGCCAGTGATGCCGTATTGACTCTCATCGGCCTTTTTCGAAACACTTCGTCTGAGCAAGGCGTTGTGTAGGGCATTAAGGTGAATTGGGAGGGAATGAAAGGCCTTGTTATTGTACCACACCACCAAGTTGTTAGTTGTGCCTTGCACCGACGCCAATTCCAAACTCGGCGAGGCCACGCTCCACCCGCCAAATCTGATCAATTTCAGCATAAATCCATTTATAAATCAGATTACTTTAACTATCACGTGTTGTTTTCACCTTTCGTCGATGAAGTCGAAATAAGTGTTCAGGATCCACTGATTAGTGTCGATTTGACTATTGCTAAGATCAAAGACAACATCACTACTGCTCATGTTCCACTTGCCAATACTAGAGTCCTTCGTGGGATTTTCGCAGGTCCAAACTGATCTTGGATCCCTTTCACACTGACATTCACTAATAAGACTTCCTGGGCCCTCGAAATCCTTCTGGAATTCGGACTCACCCTGACATTTTTGGGGAGGGAAAAGCTCATTATCAATAGTATTGTTCCAAGTGTCGTCCATACAAGCCGTACTGAGACCAGGTTCACTAAAGAGTTGTTCGAGGATTAGGGACAAATTCTGTTCTCGGTCCATTCTGACGAACGAATTTGCGTGGGGTCCGTAGATGTTCGGCTCTAATCTAAGGGGTGGTCTGGCACTTTGTGGCCTCAGATTTGCCAGGAAGAAGCAAAAGGTCATTAGTAAAAGAGGTAAAAGGAAGCTCATTATGGGCACACGCCAACTTCGCTTGGAATGAATATATCTCTTGAGGAGCATGCCCCTCAACTGATAAAACAAAAGTGGAATTCCAGTGACAAGTTTGACTTTATTGGAATTTTCGTTGGATTGTTCGTCCTCGACCACGCCGGAGTCGCTGGTCGAGGTGCAGCGACGTCTTTCTTTAAAGGAGCTGAGTTGGCGCTCAATTCCCGCGGCGTCCGCGGTGTCCACGGGGGACGCGGAGTCGGTCTCGTCCGCGTTATTCACCAAGGCCATGAAAATCTGCTCCATGTTCGTGCGCTCCAACGTGAAATTGTTCACTACCAAGCTGCTATCATTACTGCCATCGTTGTTGTTGCGGTTCTCTAGCTCCTTGATCAGCCTGATCATTTGGTGGTTGGAATCGAAATTAGATATAAGAAATCTTCGCTCCTGATAAGCATTCCGATCCAATTCCTTTGCCTGAGGCACAATTTCCTTAATGAGCTCGACTCTCTCCTCTTCTTGGTCGTTGTCGAGGAGCAGGAGATGGTAGCCGTTGCCGAACCTGTTCCTGATGTCCCCCACACTTCCTTGGGCCAGAAGTCTGCCACGGTGGATAACTGCCAGTCTGTCACAAAGACTTTCGGCCTCATCCAAGTGATGAGTGGTCACAATAATCGTTCTGTTGCTCTTATTGTTCTTTATCAAGCGCCAAATGTCTCTTCGGGCCATGGGATCGACGCCAGTCGTCGGCTCGTCCAGAATGACGACGCTCGAGTCACCCACGAACGCCAGACCGACGCAAAGACGACGCTTCATGCCTCCTGAAAGGTTCTTTGCATACCGATCACCCACTGATACCAGTCCTGTTGCCCTTAAGAACCTTTCCGAAAAAAGTTCATGTTAAAAAGATACTTTTTTAATGTGATTGGTGCAGTATTTACTCGTTGACGCTCTCCTCGACGCTCTTCTTGCCCTCCTTGTTGCCGTTGTTCCTGGCAATGGCGTCTTTACAGACGGCATAGAAGTAGAGATGTTCTCTGACAGTCAGATCTGGATAAAGAATGCTTTGTTGGGGACACAAGCCAATTTGGGACTGGATAGAGGACCACTCGGAGCCAACGTCGTGCCCCAGAATGCTGATATGGCCGCTGCTCAAACCCTCTTGACCCGTCATCATTTTGCTTTAAGTAAAAAAAATAGTAAAAGGATATACACAATTCATAATTAAATGTTAAAAAGAATGTTAGGAAATTGTTTTTCTAATTTATTACATGGTGGTGCTTTTCCCAGCGCCATTGTGTCCCAGGAAACCAGTGATCTCTCCCTTGTTAAAGTTGAGACTCAGATTATCTACAACCACTTTCTCCATGCTCGAGTTCTCATTGTACACCTTGCTGACGTGGCTCAACTTGACGCCCACGTGGCGCTCCATGCTCTCGTTGTGCCCCGTGTGCTCCGTGGCCGAGACTCCGTACACGTGGCTCTTCTTGCCCACCTTTCTGAGTTTGCGTACTATGCTCATGAGCTTGCTTTTCTTGTCGCTGTCGGCCCAGAAGCTGCCCTTGAATGCCAGCACGAGGATGGCCGCCGCGAACATGATGAGCGCGTCCAAGCCTACGAAGGCCAGGGCCAGGCCGAAGCTGGCCGCGTCCTCGGGGCCCAGGGGCGACGACCAGACGCTCGACCATTGCAGGCCCAGCTGCTGCTGCTCGTAACGAGTCATGTACAGGGCCGCGTAGCTGAAGCTCGACGACATGCTCAAAAACTGCATGTTCAAAAAGTTGCGAATAATTACTTTATTGGCTTCTAATTAATTATAGGTATGTGATCAATGATTTCGTACTGCGACGATTTTTTGCCAGAGCTGCACGCCCTGGCCGATGGAGACGGCTCCGCCGTTGTTGTCGGCGCTGACCATTACGGCGAAGGGCACGATGCTGAGGATGTAGACGAAGACGGCCACGGTGGCGCCCAAGGTGGCCCTCTCCAAAATGGCGGCCATCAAGAAGCTGTAGGCCAAAATTGCCACGGCATAAAATCCAAGCAAAATGAAGACCAGAGACCAATGTGTCTCTGGTAAAAGTCCGAAGCCTTTTAGCAGTATTGTGAGAATGCAAACAATGATGAAGAGTGTGATGAATGAGACCAAGAGCCAAATTATCCAAACAATTCGATGTCGCATTCCCATGACTCTCATTACTTGCAAGTTCTGCGACTCCTTCTCCCAGATCTGGAAGCGGATGCTCGAGGCCAGCGTCATGGCGAAGCTCAAGAACAGGCAGAGCTGCAACATCTGCGCCAAGTACAGTCCGTTCAGGAAGCTTTAACATAAAAACTATATATTAGTTCGGCAAAAAATCTAAGTACTTATCATAATAAAAAAAAGACGAATTATTTGAAATACCGATCGTGTTCGTAGCAGGGATAAGGAAATTGTTGGGTATAAACTCCAAATTGCTCGAAATCTTCGTCCAATCCCAGCTTCGACTTCTGAACCCTTATTATAGCCTGATCAATCATCTCCTGAACCTGAACGAATCCGCGGGAATAACGCAAATCATGCAGATAGTCTGCATCCGGACCCGGGATCCAAAGTCTGAAACAATAGATCAATCAATCGGGAACATTATTGATCGACTTATCAATCAATGATGTGACTTACGAGTCTCTGAGAGCTTTGGTAGAAGGTACAGTGTCTTGGGGCATTCGAATCTTGTACTTTATGTGTTTTGGCCCCTCAATCTCCTCCTCAAAGTCATCATTTCTTGAAAATTCATCTAAGGTTTCCGCTGTGTATTCGTCTACATCCATGAAGACGAGACCAGCCATGAAGGAAGTGTTTCTGGCATGGGCCAAGGCTCTTTCTTCGAGTTTCTGCTCGCTTTCCACGGCCTCGAAGCGATCGTCGATCACATAACAGTCGACCATGTCCCTTATCAGGCGGAAGGCCGACATGGCCTCCTTTATGATGTTAAAACAATGCCATTTTTTATATTTTTTGTCTTTTACAATGCATTTCGATTTATAATTACACTGGCATTCCTGATATCTTCTACAATTTGGTTTAGGTCCACATCTTCCAAGATATCGAGTGCATCGGCGTCGACAGAGAGCGCGTTGGCCAAAGCCTCTCGGGCCAGCTTCGAGTGCATAAGCTTCTATTAAAATGCAAAAAAATGCAAAAATTCTATTTTTAACATTAATTTGCGCAAAAAACAGCGTATGAGAACATTACGGCCCAGATGTCTAGAGTGTCCTGATTCTCCAGCAACTGATCTAGATGGACGACCACATCGAGGTAGGGTATGGCTCGCTCCTTATAGCCGGCAACCAGTTCGTACGTCCTTTTGGCCTACAACAGAAAGGAAATTTGCCAAAAACTTAATAATAAACGTTGAAGATCGCATTAAAATGCATATTTGACATTTCATAAAAATTTCAAAAATTACCTGATCAATGATGTCCTCGACCACTTTGTTGTTTGCCGGCGTGTAAATGAGACGACCCTGTAAAAGAGGCGCCGTCAACTGCCAGAGCAGGCCACCGGAGACGCCGTTGCGAACCACTCGACGGAAATTGGCGCAAGTGTCTGAGAAGAAGTCATTACGTAATCAATCAATCAACTTGATAATTGACAGTATACCTTCTTCCTCCTCATCCTCTTCCTCGCCGCCACTGCCGCTACTGTCGTCATCCTCCTCGTCGTCTTGGTCGTCCTTGGAAGGCAGCAAGTTCTCGAGGTCGGTGTTGATCAGCAAGGCCTCGCGATCGCCACACAACACTTCACCAGCCACACCGAATATTGTCGAATTCTTATAAAATGTCATTAATAAAACTTACTATTTTGTATAATTCGTTCTTCTTTATTTTAGAGTGTTAAGACCTGATTGGCTTCGATGACTTCTTGAATTTCCGTTTGCAGCAGCAAAATTCTTTCCCAGTGCTTCTCCCTAATCGCTTCTATTGCTTTATTCAAGGTCAAGAAAATGGGCAGCAATTGGAAGGACGAGTCGAAACCGGAGTTCTTGGCGATCTTGTCCAACGTTATCTCCTCTTTCTATAAAATATAAGAGTAAAATAAGTTTACGCATAAGTCATTTTTAAGAGTGATATAATCAAGGAATTCTTGGATTTCCTAAGATCTCCTTGGATATAATAAGCTCTATATTGTGCTTTCATTATAACTCGAATTTACTGATAAGAGTGTGACTCACGGCATTGTAGAGAAAGGCGAGGAATTCGTTTACGAGCAAGAATTCGTCGAGAAAGGCGTCGTTCTCTATAGTACATTATATGCAAATAATAGTGAAAAAAAATATATAAATAAGAAATTATTTGAAAAGATAAATTATTTATTTATTAAAAGATTTTAAAAAATATTATACAATTTGAAAGAACTAACCAGCTGCCAAGGCGACAATGGCGAACACTAGACGCTCACTCAACTCCTCGTCCTCAGTCCAAGTGGGCAAGACGATGTAGCCTTCTCTGATCATGGTGTCGGTGTCCATCAAGAGCTGCTTCGTCAACAAGTCGGGCCTGGTGTCATTGAGCTTCTCGAGATCGAACGTGGCCTCAAAGAAGGCCTTAGACACCCTGAAGTCGCCATCCGCCAACTCGGTCATGATCGCGCTCATCGACTCCAACGTTGTGAAGTTCTCGCCCACTCGCACATCATTATCTATTAAATAACGTCATTAGAAGTAGTATTGATTGATTGATTGATGAATCAATCAATCAATCAATGATTACTGAAAATGCGCTCCCATCTGGGGGAGTCGAAGGTGATGGCGACGCCGTCCACGACCCTGAGGACGCTGGGCACCTTCTCGACGCCCTTGAAGACGTCGTTGTCGTTCACAATAGGGCCCACGTTCTCCACGACGAAGGGCAACTTGGACTCGTTGAAGACGGGCACGTCGGCGAAGTCGTTGCTGCACTTGTTGCGAACATTGCACACGTTCGACTGCAGGAAGGCTAGGGTACCCGCCGAAGGGAGACCACGGGATCGATACAAGCCTAATTTTGATTTATTCAGTCATATTGCAATAAAAAAATTAAATTTCTAGTATTTTTTTAAATATTTAAGGTGATTTATTTCAATAAATAGCTAATCTTTTACATGTGGGTTCCTTGGATGGGCCGAGGAGAGTGTGGAAGGTGATGAGAGAGACGAAGATAAAGACTGGGAAAAAGACCTCCAGCAACCACAACACCTTTTTAAGAATTAATAAATTTTCCCAATTTTCATATAAAAAACACCAAATCTTACTTCAAAAATTGAATAACGATATTTTTGGTTGAAAAAGAAAATTGTATAAAACGTTTTTCTCTGCAAATACTTACGGGATTGCGTTTGCGCACCAGCCAACTCTTCCAGAGATTGAGCTTGAACTGAGTCCACCACACCATCACCAACAAATCAACCAATCAATCAATCAATCAATTGTCACAGGTGTTTTTGATGTGAGTCAACAGTATTGAGGGCCTCGAGACTTTCACGACTGAAACCGCCCATGCACTGCGTTTTGTCCTTCATGGTAAAGAGATAAAGCCAGTGCATAAGTCTTTGTAGTGCGTACACTTCAGTACTACTCTGTTCTTGTAGCTAATACAGTAGCCGTAATTTGTGTGCTAACATAGCCTTACATTAGTCGCGATAACTTGTGGGCTTGTTAACATGGTCCAGATAAGAATGCTTCGTGCTTTCGCAATGCATTACTGCGGAGTCAGGGTGACTTCATCCGACCTAATCTTCAGGCAACAGAGATTCGAGGGATTAGCTGTACCGTGTTAAAGTAACTATACGAAGACATTCACAAAAATAAGCTAAGTTACATACTAGATGTTGCGTTATGCGGTTGCTAAATGCGTAGGAATGCGTGATTGATTCAATCAGTAGATTTGACCCCTTCTGGAATTTGTTGAACAAAGCAGACTTGTGATGCAATTGGAGGTGTGTCAAACAAATATTATTCCTGAGATATGCAAATTATATGCGAGATAAGAGCAAGTCACTGCTGACAAGCAAAAAGTACTCACAAAGAAACATGACAGGCAAAATTTTGAGTTTAGAAGAAAATAAAGGTCATGGAGTCCTGGTTCTAGATAACCGTTACAATTATCATAAGGTTCGAAAAGCATTAAAAAGCGAACTTTGTGACAAATCACTCAAATGCTGAGCTAGAAATAGATGCTGAAGATATGTTTCAACAACACGTGACACACATCAAAACTGGAACAAATGCGAGTAGCTGTATGTGCAAAAAATACAGTTTTCTTAGGCAAATAGCACACGTTTGGGAAAGTATTTTGGAGGACTTAGCAAAAGAACGTTGGCATTTTTCACTCTCATTTCTTGGAAGCCTTGTTCAATTCGACGCCTGAATCGCGACTTGTGAAACAACGCACACGCACACGAGCCAAGTCCTTTCCTTGGACGGAGAAAGAGACTAGGAGAAGACGAATATTGAGTTTAAGGCCATTAACGTATTTTTGAAGCACTGTCAAGCCCTGAAGATGCGAATGACGTCTCTAATGGGTTCGCGGCAAATGGGACAGAAGCCAGCACCCCTCGTCTTCCACTGTCGTATGGCGCATCCGTGGCACATGCACATATGACCACACGTGTACAGTGCGCAGTCGACAGCTCGCTCGAAACAAACAGTGCATTCCACGCCCATGCCGTTGTTGATCACTTGACCTTCCAAAGAGCCTTCTTCGCTTCTTGGTGTCCCACTAGGCGGAGGGATGAGCACGGGCTCCACAGTGGAGCCCAACATTTTAATTTCGGCTGTGCGTCCGTAGAGGTCGAAAAAGGCCCAAAGTCTTAGTGAGGCGTCGACATGCATAACAATTGAAGGCGGTCCACCATTCTTCGAAAACTCGACAGCGCCGTCGACTCTAACAGTGAAGCTGAGCTCGTCATGCAAAGCAGGTCCATTGGCCACGTCCTTACTGATCACCCAGTACTCTGGTCGATCCAAGAGAAGATCTGAGTCCTCAGGCAGAAGAGAGGTGTCAATGAGACTTGGATCGCAGTTAGTCACACCAAAGGCCATGGAGCCGACATAGGAGTCGTCTGTGCGCAATACACTCACCACAAGACGCTCGCCCAGAGTAATTGGCCTAGCAGTGAAGACGTAGGCCTGAGCAAATTCTTCGTCCAGACGAGTAGCCACACGTTGCTGATCGCTCAACTTGACATTTTTGCCGGTGCTGAAGTGGAAGTTGCGAGGACGATAAGTCGGTCGTCGTTCCTGAGCTCGCATTAGTGTGGAATGTGAAGAAGACGCAGTCGACTCTCGATTTAAAGTCATGCTTGACATCTGACGCTGCACAGCTCTTAAAAGCTGAACGTTGTTCTCGTCGTCACCGATTCCTCTGCCGTATGAAGTGAGGGCGTCGCTCTCGACAAAATTGGTGTTGGTGGGGGGTTGGTTGCGTGGTCCAATAAGTTCAATGGCGGTGCAATTTCCATATAAATCGATGAGAGCCCAGAGAGGTTGACGAGTGTCGACACCTGTGAAGAAGACGATGTCATCTTTGGCGTCGTTAAGACCGAGATGAACGGCGCCAGAGGCAGATACGTAGAAGTGAAGCACTGCATCGACACGAGAGGCGAATCGCTCTGGCACAGCCTTAGCCCAAAAGCCACGTTGACTCGTCAAATCAGGGCAAGCATATTTTGGCAAGGGACCCAATCTGGCTGGGTCGTGAGCCGTAAAGCCCAACCTGAGCACTCCACTCCATCTGGCAGAGACTGAAGCAATCCGTATGTGAACGCGTTCGCCAACATACACAGGCCTGCTCGTGAAGACGATGCCTTTGCAGAAGCTGTCTACACGTTGAGCCACCACACCGTCGCCCTCCAAACGAATATTTGAGCCGCAGTGGGAGTGGAAGTTCAGTGGAGGCAAGTTGCTTTGTGATGACAATGATGACGTCTTGCCTGACCAACGCTTGGATTTCCGAAGAGGATTGCTGCCGTCACTTCTGCTTTGATTGGCGCCCATTGTGCTCAGGCCGCGCACCACGGTGGAAACGCCGCTTCGAAGCGCTATTGAAGAAAAGAATAGAACGTTAGAAAACAATCACGGCATGTTTATTGGAAAAATGGTGAATTCTAGACTACCACAGATGAAAAGGCTCATATAGAAGATTAATTTGACCCGAACACAACTTCTGCCTTAGCATTGCTTAGAATGAAATGTGGCCCCTTGCCATAAAAACGACAAAAAAGATTCTAATCACACTTCAATAAAAGTAGGTATGGACGCGAGTCCTGTGTCAACAAGTCACCGACCCCGCCAAATGGTATCAGTTTCACTTTTTGCTTGTTTTTTCGGCACTTTTAATCTTTTCTTTAACTGCCTGGGTTAGCTTCTTGCCGTCGTCTAAAGCTGCCAGGCAAGCCTGGTTGGCCTCATTGGCTTCACAAAGATTACGTAGTGCAAGCACTGCCCATTCTGTAAGAAAAGGATTTGCTTCTTCAATTTGCATACAGTTAAGGATCAGAAAAATGCCATTCAGGTCACGAACTCTGTCCTGATTTCCTTTGTTTCTGAAGACAAGATTTGCCATGAGACGTATTAGATCGCGTTTAAACCCAACGGTCCCTTCTTGGTTTCCACTCCTTTTACTTGATTCCTCCACTTTCTGCACAGATTGAGAGTCGGCTAATTGAGTCTTCACTCCTTCTTTCTCTGCATCAAGGCACATTCTGAGCAAATAAACGACATCAATTAGTAACGACTGGTCTGCTTGGATATTTATAAGCCTGTCGACATCCTCTTGTCGAGAACTTTCCTTACACAAAACGTGCAACAAACGGGAGAGTTCAGAGGCGATCGGTTCGGCATTGTTACCACACCTGCCTCGAAGGAGCTCATCAGCCAACAGCTTAAATCTGCTGACCAACAAGGCCAAAACTTCACTGCAGATTGCTTCTGTCTTTTGTTTATCTCCTTCCAAAAATACGTCCAATAAGAGAAGCCGATTTGTTAACTCTAAATTTGGATAGATGTCAGTAAGGAGGAGCACTGTTGCTGAATTGTCTTTGATCACTGCTTGCACAAAGAAAAGAGCAAATTCGACACTTTCATCATCTCTCAGCACGTTAAGAAGTCTTTCCCAAAGATCTTTTTTAAGCAGATTTTGAGTCAAACCAGCATTCCATGCTTGAAGTAATATTGCTGCACACACATTGTTCTCCTTTGACCCTGATCCAAGAAGATTAACGAGAACATCAAGACTCTCCGGAGGATGCGCGAAAAACTCTTCTATCAATCTCGGCTGATTAACAAAAGAATTGTGAAGCAATTGTAGCAGTACCACCATGTAAGTGGACGAGAAGTTGAGGTCATATGATAGGCCTGTCGAGGCCAACTTCAGAACATGTTCCTTGAGAAATGAGTTGGCATGAATCTTCAACTGTTGTTCTCCGTCGACACAAGCATTTCTCAGCATCCTCATTGCTTCCAATGCAACTGACTCATCACCATTTTCAACTGACTGCTGCCACGAACGAATCGTTTCTTTAATCTTGCAATCCATGGTTGGACGATTCAAAATCTGCTGTGGTTGAGCAATCTGTTAAAAGGTAAAGTGACGCTCCCGAAGTTGTGACGGGGCCAAATCAATGACGTGGCCGTCGTCCTCGATCAAGTACTCTTCGCTGTAGTGCGCCTTTTCGTCGACGACGTTCCTTACGTCATCCAATGTTGGCGTGACCAAGAGACCGATGCAAGGGTGAACCACGAGTGCAAAAAGAACTACTAAGAC
>JAOXNJ010261595.1:0-14496 GCA_028566655.1 Metis holothuriae | reverse complement strand
AAAAATTTTAAATAATTTCTTTCGAACTGTCCTTACTGTCAAGCAAAATTCTTTTTGGTAAAGGAATTCGATATCCGAATTTAATTCGATTTCGAAATAGAATTGATCCTTTTTGACACCGTCAGCGTTGAGATGAGTGTTGATGAGATTGCCGTCCCCATCGCGTTCGTGTCGGACTCTGGAATCGACGAGTTATATTATTTAAGATTTTGCAAAACTTACGAAAATTGAATCACAGTCTGTGTTTGCGACTTATCCAGATTAACGTACGTTCCATCAATTTTGTAGCTGTCAGTTTGATCGTAAATTCTGTAAGATACTCCTCCTTGTTGCAATTTGGTGATGAAGTCGAGGCCGCAGTATCGCTTGCTGTAAACGATAAATCCGATGTAGTCTAATTTTTTTGTTATTTCTGCAAAAAATTGTATTTTTACCATCTTTAGTAACATCAACATTGTTCTGATTGTTTTTGACATTTGTAAGGATCTGATAAGCGTTATCAGATTTGAGATTGATTCTACTGCTCTTGATTCCTTTCCATCCGACTTCAAAGCCTGGACATTGATCATCGATCTGCGTGAGAGGCGCGGGAGTCGGAATGAGAGTGTAAGTATTTTCAAATTGTTGTTGCGTCAAACATGTATCGCTCTCTATATCGTAGAAGTAGCAGTCGTCTGCTTTGCAGCCGTGTGTTTCTTCATTGTACGCGTATCCGATTGGACATTGGCAAGTTCCATCGGCTCCGAATGTTTGGTAAGAGAAGACGTTTTCTTTGCATGAACAAGTGTTGAAGAACATCGAGTAGTGTGGATGATCGCAGCTGCAGCCAGTAGCAGTTGCAGTCTGCCAGTGATACGGACAGACGCACTCGTTGTAGTTCTCGATTTCTTGCGATCTAATCATACCGTCAGGGCAGTCGTGCACCATGCACTCGCCAAAGGCAACATAGTCGACCATCGGGACGCCGGTACCCATACTGTACATGTAATCACCCTTGCATTTACACATTACGCTCATGACATCGGGGTTAGTTGGGCTTTCTACAAACCAGACCATTGCTGGCGGTGGACAAATCGGGACGCACTGCGTTTGGATCGGAGCGTCCGTTCCATATTCATGCATGTTTCCAGAATAATACCATCCAGGTGGACATTCTTCGATAGGTTCGCAGATGCCATTTGGATTTGGAAGCATGTTGCCTTCAATGCAAACGCATTCATTGGCTGTATTCGACCATTTCTGACCTTCTGGACAGCAGACAATATCGCCGGTGTTCTCATCGTCGAATGCGAATGGTTTATCTTGCGGACATTCGCAGAGACCAGTGATGTAGTTAACAACTTGGGAAGGAGAGCAAGTAGATGGCTCGCATCTGAATGAGTCGCCTTCTTCGATAGTTTTTTCCCCAGCAGCGCACGAGCATTTTCCGTTGACAGGGTCGAAGAACTTGGTCGCTCCAGTCGCTCTCATGCACATGCATTTGTTGAATTTAACGTTGAAAACTTGATCGGGTGAACAGCAGTGTAATTCTCCGAACACATCGACGAATTTATTCGGAAGCGATTCAGGACACACCTCATTGCAGCTTACGCCTCCTTCACAAACACAGATTCCCTTTTCTGCGCTCCAGTACTGACCAATCTTGCAGCAAGGCTTTGTGGAAGAAGCTTCAGAACCGTCAGCACAGAAGCATTTTTCATCTCTGAAAACTTGTCCTTCCCGACACTTGCTAACACATTGTTCAGAAGCGTCCATTTCAGATCCTGGAGGACAAACAGACTCGCATACTCCGCCGATGATAACTTGGCCGTCTGGACAAGTGCACACATTTTGATCTTGACTGAAGACCATGCCGAGGGGACAACAGTTTCCTAAATGATCTGGGTACTCGCCTTGAACACAAGGAGTGAATTGACATTCAGTTTCACCGTTCCAGTCGTTGAAGATAGAAATTTGATTATCTTGACACTTTTCGCCACACTGTCCAAGCGCGCCTTGATGAATGCAAATGCACCTTCCGTGCTGCGAGCTCCATGTAGCTCCCTGAGGACAGCAAGCAAAAGATCCATCTTCAAAGTTGATCATGACTTCATTGTAGAAACACAATGGTGGCATACAGACTCCATCAATGTTTGGATACTGGAATGTTTCTGGACAGAGACAGGCCATTTCACCGGTTTGGGGATATTTGGTGAAAATAAGCTCATCAGGACACGATTGTTCACAAACTTGGTTCATGTTTGGTTCCGAACCGTCGTTACATATGCATCGTCCAAGATCGGAACTGTAGTAAGCGTTCTTATGGCAGCAGAACTGACCAATATCCAGGTTGAAGGGGATGAAATCAACGTCACAATTTGAAGGAGGAGGACATGCAGTCATGGCTTCTTCAATTTCAAAGCCATCAGGACAAGTGCAAACTCGTTTCTGATGATCGTAAATCTGTCCTTGCATGCAGAAATCTTCACACCATCCTGGACCAATTCCACTTACATCTTTGACGTGAATTTGATAAGGCTGACAAAATGGTAAACAGATTGTATCAGCATTCACAAAATTTCCGTCAAAGTCGCATCTACACGAACCGATTGAAGTGTCAAAGTGAGAGTTTTCTTTGCAGCAGCCGACGGCGTCGTTGTAAGTAAATGGAACTTCTCCAAGCGCGCAAACAGCGCAACTTCCATCGCTTGCTGGCATTCGACCGCCAACACAGAGGCACATGTCTCTGTCTTTATTGTAGAAAGCGTTCTTCGAGCAGCAACGTAAGTCATTGAATTGATTATAAAAGGCATTTTCTCCGGGCGGGCAAGTGCTCGCGCTACAAGCTCCATCAACTGCCGCTTCTCCATTCCAGCACTCGCATTCTCCCTTGTTGAAGTTGTATTGAAGTGGCTCTGAGCACATTTCTTTGACTGGAGGAGTCGCTGGACAAGGTAAGTCAAGAGATCCACCAGGACAAGCGCACTGAGTGATGCTCTGATGCCAAATATGACCTTCTTTGCAACACTCGATGCCTGTGCCTGCGCCAACGTCGGCGGTGATGAAAGCATCGTAGCCTGCTGGACAGACGGAGCATTTTCCATCAACTGGTGGTGAGTTATTATTCATGCAGATGCATGATTTAGTCTGCATGTCGTAAGTTGAGCCAATTGGGCAGCAAGTTGTAGTTGGGTCTGGTCGAACGAAGTACTCTCCAGTCGCGCAGTCATTTTCACATTGGAGGTAGGGCGATTGAGAATCAGTTGTTGGTAATTCCCGGTCTTCACAGAAGCATCCCGAAGGTCCTGAAATATCCTGGTCGAACCAGAACAGATTTCGCTGGCAGCATTGAATCCCGCCAAACTCGTCAAAGTGAGCTTTATCGGAAAGAGAACACTGCCCACAGGCTCTGTCGCTAGGTTCATCTCCGTTAGGACACTCGCACTGGTTCAAACTATGATTCCAATGTGAATTGAACGGGCAGCATTGAACGTAAGGGACTGAGAACTGCATGACATGATTTTCAGCACAATCGTTCTCACACTGAGGATAACCTCCTGAAGAAAAAACCATTTCAGGATATGTTCGATCTTCACAGAAACAACCAGCTGGCTCACTATCAGTTTGATCAAACCAGAACAAGTTTGCTGGGCAGCATTGAATACCGCCAAACTCGTCAAGATGAGGCTTTGACTCAGCTGGACATTGTCCGCATGCTGTGCCATCGTCAATAGGGGTCCATTCATTTGGACACTCACACTGATCAAGGCTAGGATCGTAAACGGTTCCCCATGGACAACATAATGTTTCTGGATCGGTTTTTACCAAATATGATTTTTCAGCACAGTCGCCAGCGCATTGCGGGTATGTCGCTGGAGGAACAAAATAAGGATCAGTACGATCTTCACAAAAGCATCCTTCTTGGTTTGGACCATCTCCCTCAAACCAGAAGAGGTTTTTGGGACAACATCGAATGATGTTATTTCCATCAAGAGTTGCTTTTTGTCCAACTAGACAGTTTCCACATGCATCATCGAAACTGCCATTGGCGCATTGGCATTCATCAGTTGAAGGTTCGTAAATTGCGCCAATAGGACAGCAAACACCCGGCTGTACAAAGACTAATCCAGCATCGCAATCGTCGACACACTCAAGATAGCCGGAGTTGCCCCAGATCGGTTCCGCGCCATTTTCACAGAAACATCCTGCCTGCGTGTAATCATCTTCATCAAACCAGAAGAGATTCTTCTGACAGCATTGGAGATCGCCATTTTTATCGAGATGAGCTTTTTCTATGATTCCACACATTCCACAGGCGGTCTCATCGGGTTCGATTTGGTTATCTGGGCATTCGCACTTGTTCTCGGCCATGTTCCAGTATGAGTTGTATGGGCAGCACTCGAGAGTCGGGTAGATACTCATCAGCGACATACCAACATCACACTCGTCGCCGCACTCGCCGTTTTGATCTGGGTATTTATCTGGTTCATTTTCGCACATACAGTTCGTAGTTGTGTCAGACCAGACCTGATTCAACTGACAGCACTGCACGGTCTGACTGCCGTCATATTGCGCGACAAGTGGTGGTGGACAAGGCGGGCAGCCTGTGTCAGGATCGTAAGGTGCACCATTGTTGCAAGTGCAAGTATTCGTACTTGGATCGTAACCTGAGTCATCAGGGCAGCAGAGAACAGAATCAGTCACTGAAGCAACGTAGAAGCCAGGATCACAGTCTCCTGGACATCCGCCAAATTGACCAATTTGGATGTCATTTGGACATCGACATTCGTCAAATTCGTATGAAAATTCATGATTAGGCGCGCAGCAGTGGATGTTACCACTTGAATGAAGCCCGACATTTTCTGTAGGCGAGCACGTTCCACAGCCAGTGCCATCGAGAGGATATCCATTTTGACATAGACAAGCTGCATTATCAACATCCCAATAAGCACCAATTTCGCAACATTGCAAAGTATCGGGGAATGCAAGCCATTCGCCCTCCTGACAATCATCAGGGCATCCAAGCTGTGACGGAAAACTTCCATCAGATTTGCATCTGCATCCAGAATCGTCAGTGGCTTCTTGGTTTTTAAAGCAGCAATGAAGATTAGGAGGAGATAAGTTGTCGTAATAAGCATCCATATGCTCGCTACAAGCTGGGCAGACATCGTCAATTATGTCGAATCCACTGTTGCAAATACATGCTTGCCCAGCAAAATCGTAATAAGAGTCTTCAGGGCAACAAATGACTTTGTCATCAACAACAGCACCGGCGATCTGTCCAGGATCACAGTCGCCTGGACATTCGGTTATCGGATCCGGCATGGTTTCATCAGAGCATCGACACTGGTTATAACTTTTGGAGAATTGATGGTTAGTTGCGCAGCAATGAACGTTTCCTGTATTTGTATCAACTCCCGGGTTGTCAAATGGACCACAAATGCCACAACCTGTATTGTCCGAATTATCTTCATTATTTGGACATTTACACAATCCATCAACATTATCAAAGATTTCGCCAGCTGGGCAGCAAGTTAGTTGAGGGTCGTGAGTTGCAACGTACATGTCAGCGTTACAGTCGCCGGGGCATTCCTTATTCGGACCGAATGGGACGCTGTCGTCCTGGCAAAGACAGCCAGAACCTTCGACATATTTAAGCGATTTCTCACAACAATGATAAACTTGAGAAGCATCGTAATATGTGTTCATGAATGGAGGGCAAACTGGACATCCATCATCTGTTACAGGGAAACCATTGTCGCAGATGCATTGATCCGTGTCGTAATCATGTGTTGCTCCGATTGGACAGCAAATAATTGTATCAGTATCAGCATCTCTTCCAGCTGCGATTTCTCCAGCCCCACAATCTCCTGGACAAGAACCGAAAGGCCCCATAGGCGATTGATCTGGACAGCCGCAACCAGTTGCCTGATCATGCCAAATGTGGTTGTTTGCACAGCACTCGGTACCACCAAAATCGTTCAAAAATATGTTGCTATTTTCGGGGCAAGCTCCACAAGCAGATGAAATAGTCTTTGAAGGATCTGCACATTCACAATCAGCCCCAACGAGCTGGGTACCGATCGGACAGCAATGAATTGGATTTAGCTGGGCCAAATACTGTCCCGGCTCGCAAATGCCTTCACACATATCGTAAGGACCGACGTCGGAACCATCTGGGCAGACGCATTTGTCATCAGGTGCAGAGTACTCCTGATGAGTATAGCAGCATCGAGGGTCGTCATTTGTGCTTGTGTATGTATCCATCCATGACGGACAAAATGGGCAAGATGCATCTGGTCCTTCTGGTGCTTCACTTCCATCGGGACATTGGCAAATCTCGAGATCAACGTTGTATGCACTGCCGTCAAGACAGCAAATGATGTTAGAAAAGCCAGGAACAAAGTAGTATCCAGGATCGCAATCGCCCGCGCAGGCGCCGTTTCCATCGGGAGGATTTCCGTTGCTACATCGACAGTCCTGCGTGTTGTAGTCGTAGATCTGATTTGCTGGACAACAAGTTGTTCCGCTCCACTGTCCGCTTATTTGATATGCGACTTGACCGGATGGACACGTGACGCATACGAGCGCTTGACCTTCTCCTTCACTTCGATTATTTTGATCACAAATACATTCATCTGTAATATCGTTGTAGTGCGATCCGACTGGGCAGCATTTTCTAACACCTCCTACAATAGTGGCAAGATATTCTCCAGTCTCGCAGTCATCTGGACATTCTTGATTTGGATTTGGAGGGCTTCCATCAGAACAGAGACAGTCATAACCACTTGGAACAAGATTCGCCTTACAGCAACTCAGGTAACCATCTGGTTTCGTAAATTCAACTTCGTCGCCGCCGCAGAATGGACATCTTTGATTCTCTTCATCATAATCTGCTCCATTCGGACATTCGCATTTGTCCTTCATCGGCATATAATACGTTTCTCCAGGACAGCAGGTAAAGTCACCGTTGTTTTTCCACCAAAGTCTATGCGCATATGGACAATCGCCTGGGCATTCTTGGGGATCAGGTGAGTTTCCATTTATCATACTTCCTGGCCAACTCTTATCGGGACATCGACATTCATTATTCCAGACAATCTGATTCTTGCGGCAGCACAAGTGTCCGGAATTAGTCGGATGTACAATCATATCGCTACTACAAAGATTACAACCGCTTTCTCCCTGGATTGGATTTCCATCTAGGCATTCGCACTCGCTGCCAGTCCAGTATGCTCCAACAGGACAACATCGCTTTTCAGGGAAAGTTTCAACGAGAACTTGTCCAGTTGGACATTCACCAGGGCAGTGTAGTCCGTTAGTTGGTTCAGAGCAATCTTGACAACGGCATTGGTTAAATTCCAAGCTGAATGTTTGGTGTTTTTCACAGCATACGGGATTTCCATTGTTGTCGAAATAAGTATCTTTATGCGAGTCACATACTTCGCATCCTGTCTCTGCATCTGGAACAAGCCCAGATCTAGGTCCAAAGTTACATCTGCACTCTTGTTCCATCATGTCATACGACGATCCGATAGCGCAGCAAAGCGTGTCCCCATTTTCATCAAATTGGATCCATTTCCCAGGATCGCAGTCTCCTTCGCAAGTAATTGGGTTATACATTCCTGGCGTATATGATCCGTCGCACTCGCACATGTTGTTTTTGTAATTGAATATCATATTCTTCTGGCAGCATCTTTTATTGCCAGTGGTATCCATGTAAGCATGCTCTTTTTCACTGCATCCTGTTATTACTTGGCCGCAGCCTGTTATAGCGTTTGGAGATTGTCCATCTTCGCATAGACAAACATCTTGCATTCCATCCCAGGACATGCTTGCCCCAACAGGGCAACATAAACTTCCGGTTTTGTAAGAGCCTACTGGACACTCTTCCTCACATCCGCCATTCCATCCCCAATAATCGCCTGGACATTTACAACTACCGCCATCACTCCATGGAAACCAGACGTGCTGTGGTTCGCAGCATGCAATCTGTTCAGAGGCTCTTGGATCATTCCAAGGAATCATGTCTGCACTGCAGGGGGTATCGCATCCAGTGACTGGATCTGGAGGGTTTCCGTTGAAACATGTACATGTTTTGTCCCCTGGGTTATATGGAGTATAATGTGATCCAACAGGACAGCAGATGTTTTCGCCGAGCCAAATTTCTGCCAAAAACTCACCAGGAGGACAGTCTCCAGAACAGAATTCTCTATAGTTTGATTGATAAGGCTCTCTCCCATCTGGACAAATACACATATCGGAATGTTCGTCGTAGACCAAATTATTGAAACAGCATGTGTAACCGTCATTTTTGCGTTGATATTCCGTAGACTCTGCAGGACAGCGTGGACACATATGACTTTCTGGATCTGGTGCAATTCCTCTCTCTACATGATCCATTGGCATACACAAACATTCTTTTTTATCATAATGGATATAGGCATTTTCAGGGCAACAGATAAGCTCTGGTATGTTGGTAACGTAGTTGAAACCATATGGACAGTCACCATTGCATTCTCCGTTCCCCATTGGAATACTTCCATCGTAGCAGATGCAGCTCATTTGATAATCATTCCATATATGATTTGCAGCACAGCACCGTGTATCTCCATTTTGGTCAACGAACGGAGTTTCTCCAACAGGGCAAAGAGGGCAGACGTTGTTCACCAAATCGGCTTCGATCCCATTGTTGCACATGCACTTGTCATTCATTGAATCGAAGTAGTTGAAACCATCATTTGGACAGCAGACGAATCCATGTTGATTCGTCTGATGATATGTAGTTCCGGGAGGGCAGTCACCGGGACATTCGCCCATTGAAAGTGGCGCCGTTATGGTAAAACCGTCATCACACATGCACTGAAATCCGTCAAACACTTGGTTTTCTGGACAGCAATGGATATTTTGATTGTTGTCGTAATGAATGCTCATCGACTGTGAGGGACAATAGTCGCAAGACAAAACACCGTTGATTTCTTGAGGCTCCATATTCATTAAATTTCCGGAATCGCAGATGCACTTCCCTTCCATTGTGTCCCAAAAAGAAGCGATTGGGCAGCATTCTTTATCTGGGCCAGCGAGATAAGATCCAGCGGGACAGTCACCATCGCATCCGGTCCAAAAATGTGGTTCAGACCCATCAATGCAAAGGCAGCTTCCTTGCATCTGGAAATATCGTCTATTTTCCTCACAGCAGGTTGTTGATGTTGGACTTTGCCAGTATGGGATTTGAGATCCGAAGCAAGAAGTGCACGAGTTGACGGAGGTTGCAGTGATAACTGGACCACCTCCATTATTCTGGCATCGACATTCGATTACTCCGCTGTCAACTACAAGCAAGTTTATCTGAAATTATTGTAGACTAAAAAACATACAGATAAGCTCAGAACCAACAGGACAGCATTGGAATACACTTTCTTGAGAATCAGGATTCCATGTATTAGCAATGTAGAAGCCAGGATCGCAATCGCCATGGCATTCACCCCAAGGGCCAAAGTCAGTCATATCAGGGCACACGCACCCGAGTCCGGGAAAGAAGTAGTGATTTGAATCGCAGCATTGAGGCATTGACGGATTAGACGGATCAACAAATGCTGTTTGACCAGTATTGCTGCATGGGTAGCAACCTCGTTCTGGATGTGGGTAAATTCCAGCAGGGCTATTTGGGTCGTTGCATCTGCAGCGCTGCTCACAGGGACTATTGTCGAAGTAAGAGCCAACGGGGCAGCACTGATTGACGCCGTCAAGGCTGACTCCATACAAGTACTCTCCGGCTGGGCAGTCGCCTGTGCATCCAAAGCCTTGATCGAGCGATCCATCGGGACACGCGCAAGTTTGAAGATTCTCATTCCAAACTAAGTTTCGCTTGCAGCAAACTTCCTCCTCATTAAACTTTATTTGCTTGTGATGATTAACTGCGCAGAATGGACAGTTTCCATCAGCATCGGGGGCAGTCCATGGCGTGAGGAAATCACATGCACAGCCGGTGAAAGTGTTCGTGCTGATGTAGCTTGTTCCAGCAGGACAACAGATCATTTCTGGAAAAAAGCTTCCCAAAGTCTCGCCTGAAGGACAATCATCTGGACACTGATTGTTAAGATCTGGTTTTTCAACGCCGTCCTGGCAAACGCAAGTTTGAATAGATTCATCCCAATGAGAGCTTCCCGGACAACACCGAATTTGCGATGTTGTTGTATCAAAATGGGAATTATAGCCGGGCGCGCAGTCGGTCGACGGACAGTGGGTAATAGCGAGATCTCGGACGACGAATGAATTATTATCATTGTCACATCGACATTGCACCGAACAACTATCAGGATCATAACTATAGATAGCTCCTTCAGGACAGCAGACGATATTCATATTTTCATCAAAATTAAACATTGTTGAATGAGGAGTTTTAGGACAGTCATCTGGACATTCATTGATCTCGAAATTCATCCCACTTCCTGGAAAAGAGCCATTTTGACACATGCATCTTCCATGATTCTCGTTCCAGATTTGGCTCCCTCTACAGCATGTTTTACCACTTGCCGTAATGAATTCACGTTCGCCTTATTTGTGATTACAGTGTAAACTTTACGTAATGAAATTATATGTTTATTATAATGCTCCATAATAATAATTATGGTCCATAATTATACTTTAACACCTTCCTAAGGAGCAAAATCTGCAGAATCCATCTTGGTCAACGTCCTGCCCATTGCACATGCATTTATGAGTTTGGAGATCGTAGTAGGCATCTTGATGACAGCATGTAAGAGGATCCGAAAGCGCCATATTGAAGTTCGGGGGACATCCATTTCGAGGCTGTGCTTCAACTTCAGCGACAACGGGCTCTTCTTCTTGCTTTTTGAGACATCCTTGCTGGTTTCCAAGTGTTTCAGTATTGTCAGGATCACATTCGCAGCAGCCTGAAGATCCACACGTGAGTCCGGGATGAAATGACGAGCAAGACGAATCATCTGAGCACGAGCCAAAGTAGCAAGTCTATTTAAAACTTATTCGAGGAATTTTTATCAAGAAATCCTACCTCGCCATCAGATGAACTGCCTTCTTCCGCCTCACAGCCGTCTCTGGGGTCATTGTTTTTGTCAATGAATCCATCGGCACAGACGCACTTGTTGATCGACAAATCGCAAGTCAGTTTGGCAGCTTTGGAATCTTCCCAGCCTGCTTTTTGCGATATCTTCCAAATCGAGCAGCCCTTGTCGGACTCGCAGGACAGAACAGGCCAGTAAGCCTGTCCTTCATCAAAGAAGCCCGTTCCAGGGGCGCCCGAAAGCACCACTGGGAGGAAAATCGTTGACAACTAAATGCAAAAATTATCTCTCTCATCTCGATATCTCAGTTTTATTTAAGTTTATATTTTACCTTCATCTCGTAAAAGAGGGAGTCGTCTGAATAGCATCAACCCTCCGGTCGGTTATATACCTTAGCTGTCGTAGATTATTCAAAATTTGTCAGAATGCTGCATTAACAAATGTCATTGAAGCTGTGAGGTCGGGGTGGAACCATTTTAGCTTTTCAAAACAAGACCGTTTTCAACCGAATTTGGACGTCAAATTTTGGCAGGTTAGCAGGACAATAGAAAGTTTATCGAATTAACCCGGGGAAGCATAAATTTGCTGCATAGAGTTCATATTTAACGAATACAAGGGTTCATTTTCTCTTCTTTTAATTTCATTTTTTCCTGAATTCGCTCCTGCTTGCATCCGGCCTGTGCCCGATTCACCTTTGCATACTGTATCTGACTCGTTTCTGACTCGCTATAAAAACGTCGTTTCGAAATGCCAGCGGCGCCTTTACTGTCTTGGCGCCTCGGGCGAGAACTTCTCCCAAGTCAAAATAAAAAATCGAGAGAAATGACCTGGCCGCTCAAGTGCGACGGCATCGCAGACGAGCAGGAAGTCGTGGCTTGCATCAACTCGCCTCTCGCAGTTTACATCAGCTGCGCGCTGATCATTCTCATTCCCGGACTGACAATCTTCCTTTTTCCGCTTGCAAAGAAGCCGGCTTATTTGAGCACGACAAATGTGCTTCTCGCTTTTGGAATGTCTCTTTCAACAGGCTCGCTTTTCTACTTGCTTTTTCCATCTTGTTTAGAAGACAAGAAACAGTTTGAAGACGAGCACACGCTTTTAAGACATGTTGGATCTATTTTATGCTCGGCGGTTTGGTTCTTTTTTATTTTTGACAGACTGACAAAGGTACCAGCTTTCAGAATCATCAAGTTCTATAAAAATTTCAAGCTTTTCTTTGCCAAAAAAATGCTTGCAGAAGTGCAGAAGGAAGTCAAAGCAATAGATTGGTTTCGAAAGTTCAATTTCAGATCTTATTTTTGATCATAGCGAAGCGAATTTTCTTGGGAAAGAAAAGTGCTTTTAGCTTCGCTTCGCTCAGCCGATTTTTGAAACACTTAAAAGACGAAAATGTTAGATTCGAAGACGTTCCATATCAACGAAAGCGTGAAACGATGATCAAAATTCCGCAAAGCAGCGTTGGCGCTGAACGCAAAACTGCGATTTACGGCACTGCTGGCGGAAGAGTGACGATCGCCGGCGACCAGAACAGGCTCGCCGCTTCTTTACGAAACTCGCGTGTTTTTCAAAAAACGACGCGAATGACGTTCATTCAAAATGCTTCCACCAAAACTTCTTATTCCGATCTCGGCTCACTTTCGCGCACAGAAATCACTAACGCTTTAACTGGCGGCAAAGCAGGACTCGTCAACTTGCAAAGCGATGTCAGATGCGACAAAGTCCGACTTCCGAAAAAAGGAGATTTAACGATGAAAGGTCTCAAACAGGTTAAAAGATACGCCTGGCTCGTGCTCCTGCAGAATGCGTTCGCGACCTTCTGCGCTGGAATGGTCATCGCTGCCAGTTTCTACATTTCTCTTGCTGAGGTTCGGCGAATGTTTTCATTAAAAACTTTAATTTTTTGAATTTAGGGAATAATAATTGCATTCTCGTTTATTTGGCAGGAAGCGCTTCACCGCTGCGGCGACTACATCACGCTCATCAAAAACGGCGTTAACCCGCTTCAGTCCATGTTTTTCATTTTCTTTTCTTCCGTCATGGTCGTGCCTGGTGCCATCCTCGGCATGTACATTTCTTTCGCGCATCAAGAACAGGTTCCTTGTAGTCTTTAAATCCCTTTAAAAATATATTTTTAAGTGGATTTTCGCGCTTGGATGCGGCTACTTCATGTACAACTCGTTCGGAATCGTCTTACCAGAATTAGACGAAGCTGAAGCTCGTTCTGTTTACTTCGAAGGTCTATTTCTTTCTGTATTTTTTTTATGTTAACTGTTTCTAGGAAATCCGATGAAGCCGTTTGTGCTCCAAAACGGCGGTATCGCCGTCGGCTTCATCATCTGCGCAGTCTTTGCGTATGTTGAATTTGAAATTGACTGGAAGTGGTGAAGAAAAAAGTCCACACTCTGTTTAAAATGAAAAAATAAAACAAACTCTTTGAAAAAATTGCAAATAATGTTAATATCTGTTCTTTTTTAGTTAAAAATTATGATAAAGTTTTCGTTTAATTTATTATTTTTTCAAATAAAGCTTGAGCTTGTAAAATATTTACGTATTGAATACCGACTAAAATCGAGATTCCAGCGTCCTCAACAACGATATTTCAGAATTCCGATCTGATGGGAAAACGTGCGCGTTGATTGGTTCATTTTCGAGAAAGACCAAAAAGGGAATTCCACGAGCAAGAGATCTGAGCAGATAGAGAACGGTCTTTAGATGACTTCTATCGTCAAATTTCAGGTAATGTTATCACTGGCTTTTTCCTTATCAAATTTTACAGTCCTTATCTGGATTTGACGATGAAGCGCCGCACTGCCACTTGCTTCAAATTGACGATTTCAAATTCCTTCTCGACTGCGGATGGGCCGATCAACATCATGAGAAAATTATCGGTAAATCATTTTCACAATTTTTTGTCAAACACAATAAATTAAGACGGGCTAAAACGTCATGGTCGCCAAATCGACGCAATTCTGATTTCTCATCCTGATCTTCTTCACTGCGGAATGCTTCCGTATCTTTCCAAGCTTGGAATCACGTGTCCGATTTACATGACGATGCCTGCCTGTAAAATGGGGCAGATGTTCTTGTACGATTTTGTGCTTTCCCGGACTGCTGTCGAAGACTTTGACATGTTCACGCTCGACGATGTTGACGCTGTTTTCGACAGAGCGACACAATTGAAGCACAATCAGACGGAAGCGGTCAGAGGGCAAGACTATGGACTTCAGATCATGCCAGTCCAGGCAGGTCACATGATCGGTGGAACAACCTGGAAGATCATGAAAGACGAAGAGGAAGAATATGTCTACTGCGTCGATGTGAATCACAAACGAGAAACACATTTGAACGGAATCCAGCTCGACGCATTCGACAAACCGACGCTGATGATCACAGACTGCTCGACTTATGGTTATCAGCAAGAGAGAAGAGCAAAAAGAACTGAGCGGCTTGTTCAAAGGATTCAAAATACGAC
>JAOXNJ010261483.1:0-22695 GCA_028566655.1 Metis holothuriae | reverse complement strand
TGACTGTTGCCATGTCACATACTTCAGGGCACTCTTCACTACATATGAGGTAGGAAAATTCGTCTGTACCAGTCGCATCAGGATAAGCGAAATAGGAAATAATTCCATTGTCCAACACCAAAATCTCTCCTTTATTTGGAAGAGTAGCTAAATCAAATGCAAACCCGCCTGCAAGCCCACCATCATTAAGCAATAAATTGACTGGAGGCATGGTATCATTGACGAAAGAAGAAAAGCTATCGTCAACAGCATCAATAAAAGCAGTTGCTATTTCTACGGTGTCGGTACTGTAAACTCCACAAGCATCCGTCGAAAGACTCCACACAAATTGGTTGATCCCTTCCTCCAAATCCATGACGATTGATTGAGGATCATTTGGATTGACAACTACGCCGGTATTGAGTACAGTCCATGTACCCGTCCCTTGTGTTGGGTTGGTGGCATTCAATTCAAATTCGGCAATATCACTGCACAAAGTTTGATCCGCACCCGCCAGCGCGACATTGGCGGGAGTGGCACTTACGGTAATTGGAATAGATTGACTGTCGAGCGATCGACAACCATTTTGAATCGCTACTACAAAATATTCACCTGAATTGATAGAAGAAATATTCGGTATGGTGATACTCGTATTATCAGTAGAATCAATACGAGTTCCGGTATTGACATGATAATATTCATAAGATACTCCAAGCACTGGATTTTGTACTTGCAACGTCAATTCATCTCCTTCACAAACGGAGTTCTGTCCATTATTTGCCAAAAGGAATGGTGTCGCTAATTGGGGTGTTACTTCTACAAAAGTTGTATCCGATACAAGGCTACACCCATTAAAATTAACCACCGCAAAATACCCCCCTGACTGATTGGATTGTGCATCGGGCAAGACGGGATTGATACCATTGGCAGTAAATCCATTTGGACCAAACCACTCATAAGTAGCACCTGGTATTAGCGGGATATTCAACTGCACATCGTCACCTGAACAAGCAGGTTCTAATTCTGTGCTATTGGTTGTCAAAGGCGGAGTTGATGCGCTAAACACCTCCACCAATTGAATATTGGAAGTGTCGGTCTGGCAGCCATCCACTTGAGCCACTACAAAATAAGTTCCTGAGTTACTTGCATCTGCATCTTGAATAATGAATGTCGAAGAGGCTGAAACTGCCAGCGGAATCGTTGTAATTCCATTGTCGAAATACCAAGCATAACTGGTATTTTGACCGCTGTACAGAGTGGCATTAAGCAATAGGGCATCACCTTCACAAAGGAAATCTTCATTGACCTCCAAAGCTGGTGTTGCAGGGTTGGAGACTTCGACGGTAACAGGATTGGATAAATCACTACTGCAACCGTCCACATTAACTTGCAAAACAAATGGAGAGACCAAAAGCGGATCGGTAGCATCCAATGTTAAAATGGATTCGTCTCCTACTACTGCTCCATCGCCGTTTCGCCAAGTATATTGAATATCATTACCAGAAGCTGGATTCTGAACCGTAACAACCAACTGACCTTCTTCGCATATTGGTCCATTGCCAATTGCTTGGGGTGTATCGGGTATTTCTACAATATCAAGGACATCGATAGTCGCAGAACTAGTGCAACCATTTTCGGCAGTTATATTTAAGGTGTAAGTTCCATTGTTTTCAACAGTAGCATCGGTAACAATTGTATTAGGTGCTTCACTGAAAAAACCATTTGGACCGATCCATTCGTATGTCGCATTGACTCCTCCAGCAAGCGTATTGCTATTCAAATTGAGGATACCTCCTTCGCATGGTTGACTCAAATTGAAGTCCGGTGCAACCTCTGGCATTTCTAATATTTCGATATCAAATAGATCAGATTCATGTTCGCATTGATCCACTTTTACCATTACCTGATACATACCCGTATCTGCTATGCTAAAAGGCTGTACAATCAATTGATTGGAAGAATTGGCACTGGCAATTTGTCCGTTTTTCATCCAAGTGTAATCCACATCAAAACCCGCGTAATATTGAGTAATCAACTCTACCTCCTCGCCCAAACAGACAGGACCGGAGTAAGTAATGATCGGCTCGGGGATAAAATCGAGAATGTCGTTGATGCCAAGGGTACGAACTGTAGAACAGCCTGCATTATTGGTAATTGTGACGGTATAGAGACCATTATTGACCGAGCCAACATTGGCAAGAATGGGGGCAGGTTCATTGGAATAAAAACCATTTGGTCCTTCCCAAACGAAACTCAAATTATCGGTGCTGCCGTTGATATTCGGATCAAAGGAAAGTGGACCCGGAACGCAATCCTGCGTCATATTGTAATCCGCAACAGGATCGAAATCAGGAGCTGCCATTGTTTCTACCAATACATTATAGGTAGCTGTAGCATCTGCACAGTCAATCTGTGTGACTGTCAATTCGTAAGTAGCAGTTGTTTGCGCCGTAAAGGTTGGATTGGGTAAGGTCGAAAGTACTGTTGTACTCCCTGCCAATCTCCATTCATAGCTCAAATTAGACATCGGCGTAGCCACTAATGCTACTTCTGTTCCCTGACAAACCATTGGCGTAGTAGCAGTAACACTCAAAACGGGTACTGTGGCTTGCGGTACAAAACAAGCGTCACTATACTCGGAAGTTTCTCCATCCACCGTCACTCGCACTCGAAACGGCTGAACTGCCATTGGGTCATTTGACATAATGTTGAGCGACAAATCATCTCCAATAACATCGCCATCGGCATTGATCCATTCGTATTCGACAGAGTTACCGGTGTAGAATTGATTGAGAGAAAATTGTAGCATATCGACACCACAAATTTCATCTGGACAGATAATTTCCGGAGTTGATAAAGACGATCCGCCACCGTTACCATTATTGACATTGATGGTCACCGTCGCTGTATCACAAGTGATAGGTGTTTCATTATCACAAACTTCGTAGTCAAACTGATCTACTCCTGTGAATCCGGGAATTGGTGTATAAATAAATGTACCGTCATCGTTTAGAATAACATCGCCACCATTTGGTCCGTTTAAAGGAGTAGTTGTTACCGTCCAGTCACTATTATTTGGATTTTCGTCATTGACCAATACATTGCCACCAATTGGTGTATTATTAGAACCTGCAAAAACATCATCGTTGGCAGTCATGACCGGAATGCCTATGGTAATAGTAACTGTTGTTGTATCGCAATTTGGCGGTGTATTGTTATCGCATAATTCGTAATCAAAGGTATCATCCCCTTCAAACCCTGGATTGGGGAGATACTCAAATGTACCATCAGGATTGATGGTTACAGTTCCACCGTTTGGACCATTGCCGGGTACTAACGTCACAGTAGTAGTGCTTCCCGATGGGAAATTATCATTTTCTATAACATCACCTGTAACTGGTGTATTTAACGGTGTACCCAACGAATCGGGATTTGCCACTACTGGGTTGTCGCCAATAAGAATGAATACGAAAGCCGTATCACAACCGACTGGTGTCTGAACGGTACACAATTCGTATTGGAGCACTTCATTTCCTTGGTAATTGAATGATGGTGTGTATATAAAGCTGCCATCCGGATTAAAAGATACAACACCATGAAATGGTCCGCTACCCGGAATAAGCATCGCTTCCACATCAATTCCATTTGGTGAAGAATCATTTAGGATAATATCTCCATCCAACGGGGTGTTTGCTGGCGTGGTAAAATAGTCGTCATTGGCGGTGATAAACAGACCGATATTGATTAAAACAGAAGCTGTATCACAAATAGCTGGTACTGCATCATTGCAAACCACATAGTCAAAACCGTCTGTCCCTTCAAAACCGGGGAATGGGATGTATTCATAAGATCCATCGGGGTTGAGCGTTAGGGTTCCATTAGCAGGTCCCGTGTTTGGCACCAATGTCGTAGTGGGTACACCTACAATGAAATCGTTGTTTAGTACACTACCCGTCACAGGTGTATCTGAGAACCCATTCACAAAATCATCCGTAGCGATAACTGTTGCTTCAATGGTGATGAAAACAGTTGCCGACTCGCAAACCGGAGTTGCATTGGTATAGCAAATTTCATAATCAAATTGATCCGTACCTACAAAGTCAGTATTTGGTACATAAGAAAAATCTCCATTAGGCAAAACTGTCACCATTCCATTGGAAGGGTTAGTAGTTGGCGTTACTTCGATTGGAATATTTGGATCAAAAGTATCATTGGGTAATACCGAACTTGACAGAACTGTATTTACATTAATATTATAAGTGTCGTCTTCAGCGATCAACTGCGGAATTACATTTAAGGTAACTTTTGCCGTATCGCAAGGGAATGGCGATGCATTACCGCACAATCTGTAAAAGAAAGAATCTATTCCTACGAATCCGTTATCAGGGATGTACGTGAATGTTCCATCGCCTTGCAAAAACAAGCTACCGTTTAGTGGATTGATAATATTGGTAGCAGTAGTAGTGACACCAATTGGAATATTATCATTAGGAATGACAGTACCTTGGAATGGCGTATTGGCAATTACACCAAAATCATCGTCTAATGCCATAAGTCCGCTCGGTACAGTTAGGTAAACCACCGCAGTATCACAATTTGGTGGATTTGCCATATCACAAATTTGATATAGAAAACTATCCGTCCCTACAAATCCCGCATTCGGAAAGTAAACGAAACTACCATCTGGATTGAAAGCTATCATTCCATTGTTGGGATTGCTTACAAGAGAAGCAGAAATACTCACACCTGTGGACCAGCTATCATTTGGTAGTACATTACCATTAAAATTGGCATTTGGAGCAACTACAAAATTATCATCCACCGCATTGAGCATTGGCAAGACCGTAAGCAAAACCGTTGCAACATCGCAGTTTTGAGGCTGGGCATTGTCGCATACCTCATAAGTAAACTGATCCGTCCCTGTAAATCCGGCATTTGGCACGTAGGTAAATGATCCATTGGCATTGATGGTCAAGCTACCATTGCCAACAGTAGAAATTAAAGTAGTTGTATTGATAAGTCCTGTATTAAGGATATCGTTGTTCCAAACATTACTTGTGAAGGTGGTATTGACATCAAGGGTAAATTGATCATCAATAGCATTGATACCGGTAAATATGTTTAAAGTAACAGTGGTGGTATCACACTCTTGAGGTACAGCATTATTACAAATTTCATAGCTAAAGCCGTCAAAACCAGCAAATCCTGTATTTGGAGTGTAATCAAATGTACCATCAGTGTTGAGTACTAGTGCCCCATTAGTAACACCCTGACCAGCGATCAAATTAACGGTAATCGATCCGCCATTTGGGTTAAAATCATTGAGTGATACATTTCCAGAAATTACTGTATTTAATGTACCAATGTAACTATCCGCTACTGCAAGTAACACATTGGAATCCTTTACTTGAATGGTGACCGTAGCAAAATCACAAACTGTTGGAAATCCATCATCACATACTTCATAAACAAACTGATCGAACCCGATAAAACCGATATTTGGTGTGTAGGTAAATGTACCATCGACATTGAGTTGGATAACGCCATTGGAGGTAGATTGAGATAATGTATAGTGTAATCCATTATCATCCGGATTGACATCATTAAAAGATACGTTCCCGTTAATTGTTGTATTGATATTTGTTGTAAAAACGTCGTCAAATGCTTCTAAAAGGTTGGCAGCTTTGACGTTGAAAGTAATCATTCCAACATCGCAAGTTGTGGAAAAAGCATCTCCACAAACTTGATATAACATAGTATCAAGACCAACGAAATCTGTATTGGGCGTGTAGGTAATCGTACCATTTTGTTCCAAAACCACTGTTCCAAAATTGGTAGTACTACCTGCTACATAAAAAGCATTTAAACCATTGTTAAGGAAATTGGTATCATTGACGATCACGTTTTCGACCAATGTAGAATTGACATAAACGTTGTAAAAATCGTTTACTGCTTCTACCTGTGGAATACAAGGAGTGAAGCCGGGAAATTTCACACAAACCAATCCATCCTGACCGCTACCAATAGTAGATAGTTGCTGACCTACATTTACCAGTTGAGAGTTGGGAAACGCAAACGGGTCATCCTCTTCGATCAAACGAATATTGCCCCCGGAACAAAACCCATCATTTCTAAAAGTAAACAAGGGTACTTTGACACCTGTTTGATAGGAAATATTGGTCGTACCTAATGTTTCCAGACCAAAAGATATATAATCTTCATCTGGATTTTCCAACGGTGCATTTTGTCGAGAGTTGTTATTGAAAACAACTCCAGGAATCAGATTGGTTAAATCCGACACCTGAAATCCTCCGGTCGGTACCGCTATAGTCACTTGCGCAGTACTTGTGATATTATTAGGGAACGTCCAAGTAGTATCAGGAATTACTGATACTTGATAACGTCCATCGACAAGGAGTTCAATCTCATATTCTGCAAGGCAGTTATTGCAATCTTGAGTATTACTAATGACAACAGGATTGTTTTCATAGACGGTAATACACTGTGTACCTTCATTTCTGATTTGTATTTGATAAATCCCCTCTTCCAAATCTACAAAATTGGCATTAGGAGACCAAGTTACTCCATTGTCAATTGAGTATTCAAGGTTGGCGTTGTCAGAGGCATTAATAAAAATGGTACCATTTGCTGCGAGACAACTGGATACGGCATTGGTAGTAACCGAATTAATTACAGGGCTGGTCGCTCCATTGAAAACAAGAGATACTGTTTCTCCTGGTACTTCACACGTAAGGTTTCCATTTCTTACTTTAATAATATATGTTCCTACGCTAAGATTTGAAAACTGGGGTGATTGCTGCCATGTGACACCGCCATCTATACTATACTCTTGTGAAATATTAGGTGATGCGTTGACAAAGATGCTACCATTAGCTGCTCCACAAGCTGTTGGATTATTGACGTTGGCTCCAAAATAAACAGGAATTGGAGGGGCTGTTATTTCTACCGGATTCTGATTATAAGTAATGGCGCAAGTTCCTCCTTCATACCGGATGGCTACGTCATAAAACCCATCTGTCAAGGAAGTAAAAGTATTGGCATTTTGCCAAGTATTTCCACCGTCAATACTATATTCTAAATCAGCAAAAGATTCCGTTTGGATAGTGATAATCCCATTGTTAGAGCCACAATCTGTCAAATCGGTAACTTCGACATTACCGATTTCAGGCATCATCGGTACTTTATCTGTACTACTACACCCTTCCATTATTGCTACCGATCCTACTGTTTTGACATAATGTCCCAAAAACGGTAAGATACTAGACCCGACGAGCGGATCTGTATCCATGTTCATAAGCATAAGACTGTCGCCCTCACAATTTCCGTTATTGGCAAAGGAGAAAATAGGTAATTTCAAATTGTACTGATAGCTTATATTAGAAGTAGCGCCAGAAGTCATAGCAAAAACAAGATAATCAAATCCAGGATTTTGGGTTGGTGCAATAAGGGATCCCACTACATCAAATGAAGTACCTGATTGCACTCCCTGAATGTCAGATGGAGAAAGCGTACCTGTAGGAGCAATTACTGTTGTAATTAGGGTGTCCGTTATATTTAATGGGGTGTTCCAAGCAGTATCAGAATTGATAGATACAATGTATTCACCACCACCTACTTGGTCTATTTCGAATTGTACAATACAGCCTGCATTATTTAAACAGTTCGCATTACCTACATCATAAATTCCTGAAAACACATTATTGCCTGCACCACCACCGAGCGTCGTTAAATTGTTGGAGATGTTGGCATTTTGACTATTGGGTGGAAGAAATGGGTCGTTGGTTTGAACGATCTCAACGGGACCTGTACAAGTTCCGATATTTTGAAATGTAAAAAGTGGAGTTTCGACCCCTGCTTCGTAGGAAATACTAGATGTACCGAGGCTCGTCAGACCAAATGAGTAATAATCTGAACCAACTGCTTCTGGGGGCGATTGGTAGGATGCGTTATTTGCCCAGAAGGAACCCGGATTCAATGATTGTACATTGCCTACAACAAAACCGCCAGTAGGTGTTTTGAATGTAACCTGTGCGGTACTGGTAATATTTTGTGGTGCTGTCCATGTTACAGAAGGCAAAAGAGATACGCGATAAGTAGCTTGGTCATTGAGCAATTCAATCTTGAACTGAACCTGCGCATTAGTACTAATACCTGTACACAAAAACAGCGCAAACCACAATAACAATTGTTGTAGTATCTTTGGCGAGATAGAAAATATGAAATTACGGATACCAACTGATAGCTTCTTTTTCAGAGAATAAGAAATGCTATTTACAGTTGAATCCGCTTTTTCCAATTGTAAAAAAAAGCGATTCATAACGCATATATTTTCATAGTCAACAAAAGAGGGGTTTCCATCTTTTCAACAATGCAAGAGGCTCATCAGAATCTCTGCACTACTCAATTATAACAGCAGGTAAACCCACATCAGTAGCCTGTACTGACCGTATCAAAAAAGCAAATTGGAGTGTTGTGAATAATGATGTATGCATCTTTATCCGGTAGATTGACTTGGTCAGTCATTAAAAAAATGTCAATAAATTAGGTGGGGTTGTCGTGTTTTTGTTATCAATTTTAGACTTTTTGAATAAGGCTGAGTGAGATTAAAATGCCCATATTTTGTTCTTTATAGTGTTCCGTTTAGAGCTTGTTTGGAAATTTTTCGAACTGATTATCAATGATTTAGGGTTGTCCTAAAGGTTTTCAAATGTCACTTAGCGAGCTAAGCGACATTTGAAAATCGAAGGGATCGCTTCTTATTCCAACTTTTATTTGATGTTTTCGATAAAACCAAAAACAAACTTTCCAAACAAGCTCTTAATACACTATAAATTAAATAAGTTTAATCTTACAGAAGCCTTTAAGAGGTTGGAACCCCTTGTTTATAATGGGTTCAAGGGGTTAAAACCCCTTGGAGTGAGTATAAAAAAAACTTAATCTACAAAGTACTTAATACCTATTTCAGTATTAAAACATCACCTTTAAATTGGTGACTTTTTCCATTTATGTATTTAGCTTCCACATAATAAAGGTAATTTCCGCTATCTACCGGTTGTCCATTCATTTTTCCGTTCCAACCCTCCTCGGAGATATTGGGTAAAATATTCTCTTGCTCAAATATCAATCCTCCCCATCTGTCATATATTCGGAAGGCAGTAATGGACTCAACAGATTCAGTTGCTTGTGGGTAGAAATAATCATTGAATCCATCTTCATTTGGCGAAAAAACATTTGGCAAAAACAATTGGTATTCATTTATTACTCCAATGGTGTAGCTCATCTCAGCCGTACAACCTCCTTCTGTAGTGACCATCAGTATATAGGTAGTCGTCTCTGTTGGCTGAGCAATTGGCTGCAAACAATCCGAACAATTTAAAGTACTTGATGGTGTCCAACTGATGGAATCAGCAACACCCGATACGACCTGCCCCACCAATTGAGTAGATTCACCCAGTCTCAACAAATCATTACCTTGAATGGATAAATTCGGACTGCCGTCTTGAAATATCTCCGTATTCGATGACCATTGGCAACCTTCGGAGTCCTCCACTACGAGCGAATACGTTCCAGCATTCAAATTCATAAAACTGGTATCCATCACAAAAGCATTACCTTCATCAATTGAATAGAGGTATGGCGGCTGCCCTCCTGATACATTTTGAAAATCAATTTGACCGTCGTTGCCGTCTCCTGTGCAGGAGAGTGGTGTGACTTCAAATTGCACCTCAATTGTATTTAGATCAACATCAATTGTCGATGAATTGCTACATCCATTCTGGTCTGTTACAGTCAAATTAAATGTACCCGACTCTTCGACTTCAATAGATGAATTTTGGCTTCCTGTATTCCAAAGGTAAGTATTGAAGTCTTCGGTCGTTGTCAATAAAATCTGTTCATCGCAAATGTCACCGCTACTTTCTATGAACGGTTGAGGAAGGTCCGATACTTCAATAAAAGTCACCACGAGACTATCACATCCTAAGGCTCCTAAAAATTGAGATTCAATTATGGTGTCAGCCATGACCGTCAATCCATTCCATTCGTCACCTTGACAGATAGAAAGACTCTGATTGGTGGTATCTGGCAGCAGTACTTCTACAATAGTCTGATGTACACTATCACACTCGGTAGTACTGACAAAAGTTTCTATCAAGATGGTATCAGCAAAAATCGCATTACCATTTATCTGATCGCCCTGACAAATCGTTAAAAATTCATCCGAAGCCAAGCTTGACAATACCGTTAATTGAGTAGTAACTATACTATCGCACCCATTGTATGCCGTAAAAATGTCAATAAGGGTTGTGTCATTTTCATAAGATTGCCCTGAGAACATTGCCCCAAAACAAATTTCCTCAAGAAGAATAGTTTCCACTACGGGAAGTACCTCTACTTGAAATATAAAAATGCTGTCCGTAGTATTTGTTGAAATTGTGTCTGTTAGAATAGTATCAGTTTCTATGCTTAGCCCCTGAAAAAAAGTGCCTTGACATAATATAGTGTCTATGTAAATCGAATTGAGAGGAAATACCTGGATAATTGTTGTGACGGTGCTATCGCATCCATTTGGCACATCAAATACCTCTAAGAAAGTAGTATCATTAAAAATGGAAATTCCATTAAATACATCCCCTTCTGTCAAAAATAGTTCGACGGTCGTGAAGGAAGGGTTGAGTATTGTGATTTCTAATTGCGAGAAAAGACTATCACATCCGTCATAAGTTGGGAGGGTTTCAACTATTGTAGTGTCCGATACAAAAACCGTCCCATTTATTGCAGTACCAGCACAAATAGTGGTATCATTTTGAAAAAAAATCGGTTGATTGGTAGAAATTTGGACATTCACGACCGAATCACATCCATTTTCGGCAGTAAATACATCAAATATTATGGTATCATTCAAAACGGGAAATCCTAAAATAGTATCTCCGTAACAGACAATAGAATCTAAATTTAAAAAAACTGGCGACAAAATGGACAGGTACGTCAATACTGTACTATCGCATCCATCAGCAGTTGTAAATGTTTCAGGAATGGTTTGATCGGTAAAGTAGATTTGTCCGTTATAAGGCTCACCTAAACACACGCTTGCCTCTTGAAAAACAATAGCACTTTCGTTGACCTCAATATTGGAAATTACGATACTATCACATCCCTGCCAAGAGAAATAATGATTTTGAAAGATAGTATCAGATGCCAGAAAATACCCTTCAAAATCTTCTCCTTCACAAAGCGTTATATCTTGCTCCACAGGCGATAACACACAAGGCACTTCTGGTACGCAAGGTACTACCCCATCATCAATCGGACCATCATATGCATTGATAAGTCCATAGCCAAATACAGTAATTGAGTTGGCAATATTGGCATTGATAGAACTCGGCGGCAAAAATGGATCAATCTCGTTGTCAATAATTTCTAAATCCCCAACACAACCTGCTGCATTATTGACAAAAGAGAATAAATCAACGGTAGTGCCAGATTCATAAGGTATCAAAGTAGTAGCCATACTGACAAGGGAAAAAGAAAGATAATCAAACCCTGGTGCCTCAATTGGCGCTGGGATAAATACATTATTGATCCATTCAGTATCCGGTATTAGAGGCGTTAAATCACCTACCTCAAACACATAATCACCAGTACCATGTACCATACGGAGGGTAATTTGGATCGAACTGGTAATATTAAAAGGAGGCAGTATGGTTTCATCTGTTTCCATACTAACGACGTAAGTCATTTGGTCAGGTTGTAATTCTATTCCAAATCTAACCTGTCCCTTTGCATCGCTCCACCCTATCACTAATACTATGCCCCAGAGACAGTATTTGAAAAAGGCAGTCATTTTAAAATTGTGTTTAGTCGTAAAAAATCGGGGAGGTAGTCCAGTATATGGGAAAACAACGAAGCAATTGAAACAATTGCTTCGTTGTCTAAATATCGATAAATAGTAGATTTTATGGCAACTGTTCTATTACTACAAAATTGATGACAAAATTGGAAGATGGGTGTCCAACAACGTTAAAGAAAATCATAAGATCAATGTCATTGTTCGTTCCTTGGTAAATTGACTTTCCATCCATATTAGTATCGCTTCCGCTATATCCATCAAAAATATAGTTTTGATCATAGGTGTTATTTACTGGATCGAGCAATACATTAAAAAATATAGCATCGGGGTCATTATTACCTCCTTGAAAGGTAATAGTACCACTGCCATTGGCATCTCCACCCCACATGACTTGCTGACCGTTGCTCAATTCGTGCATGGCATATGTACCCCATAGTTGGGTATCTGCATCTGTAAAGTCAACCGTTGTCACCAAATTAGAAAGAGAATAGGTATTTGCACTCATCACACTTAGGTGATTTCGATGGCGGATTGCCAAATAGTAGTCACCCGCAGGTGCATCAAATACTACTGGACTCACGCCATCTACATCCACAATGTCTCCATCTCTCTGAATCAATGCTGCCCTTGTGGCAAGGATTTCTGTTTCATCTACATCTGAACGCAATTCTAAGAATACCCAATCTACAATGGCATCTGCACCAGAGACAGACAATACCGCTGGATCGATGGTTTCTCCACCGCCACCACCTATGTGGTTAAAACGGAATACACCGGGTATCGGGTTGTAATTACTATATGGCTCTTCTTCCGGAATCAATCCTAATACTCGAAGATTATCTTCCATCATTCCCGTATTTGGATCATAAGCACCTTGTAAGAATACTTTTGAGTTCAATATGACTACATCGGTAGATGGCTCGACTGTTACTTGAATTTCATAGACACAACCGTTATCTGGATTTGTGAATACAACTGTATTCGTCCCAATAGGTAATTCCATTGCCGCTCCATTTGCAATAGATGTCGTATTGGGATTGAGTACAGCTGGAACACCAGTACCTAAATGACGAAGAATCATGTTACCATAAGTAGCCGAATCGTCCCCGCCGCTGATTGCAGAGGTAAATGGATCATTGACCCAGTTACCTTCAGGATCAAGTTGATTCATCCACGCTGCCAGTGCATCCATGTCTTGTATTGTACCACTATAAACCTGCCCATTGAGTTCCCAACCCTCTACCAAATAAGGACCGTCTTGACCAGTGCCTACTGTGAACGAGTAGGTATAGTAGATCAAATGGACAATATCACATGGAGCAGGTGGGTTGTTGTACGTTTGACCATTGACCAAAAGGTCGTAGATGTCCCAATTGTTAGTATTAATAGGTGTACAGAAAGTGCCAGAGCCTGTTCCGGTATTTTCAACAATGGTGTATGAGCTTTCCGTGAAAATCGTTGGACAATCTGGTTCACCCACATTGACATTGACATAGGTTGTATCACAAATAGGGCCCCACGGAGCTGGAGTATCATCACAAACAACTACGCAAAACTCATCAATTCCGGTAAAGAATCCATTGGGTGTATAGGTGAAGCATTCGCCATTGAAGGTAACACTACCATTTGTCGGCGTATCACAAAGTGAAACGGCATCCACAGCACCTGGAAGTCCACTTACATCAAGGCAAGTTTCATCGGTTGGCGATGCATTGTCAGTTGTTAAATCAATACTTGATGGCGTATTGTCGTAGTACAAAATATATATCGTATCGCTACATCCAGTATTCGTATTATTGACAATTACTTCGTGCCAGCCTGGTTCATCTAATTGTAAACAACTACCAAAAGCTATCGGTGTATAATTGGCATTCATAAATGCAGGCACTGAAGTAGCAATATGTGTCAGTACCAAAGTTCCAAACACCGAGTTATTGCCTACTGTACGCACTGAAGAAGTTGCTGTATCATTAAACCACTCATTTCCATTATTCCAAATGGTCATTTGAGCAGCTAAGGCATCCATATCTTCTACTGTACTGCTGTAGTTGACCCCATTGACTGTCCAGTTAGCCAAGTATGGGCCGCTGTTGCCAGCACCTGCTATAAAGGAATAAGTGTAAAATACTAATGAATCAACATCACATCCTACTGGAGGCAAAACATAATCTTGGTTGTTAATGATGATGTCATAAATACTAAACTGAGCTAACGGAATCGGCGCGCAGAACTTATCGACATTGATAGCGATAGAGTCTGCATCAAACAACTGTGTACATGGGATGTCAATTGTAATATCAATGATCGTCGTATCACAGAATTGAGGATTAAAATCATCACATTGTACAACACAAATACTCGATGTTCCAATAAATCCTTGTACCCCAGTCACTTCAATACAATCATTAGAGAGAATATTGACGTTTAAGTTAGCATCATTGTTTCCACATAGACTTAGGTTAGCAAGGTTTCCAGCCAATTGAGTTACATCAAAATCGGATAAACAAATTACTTCAGGGTCGTAACCCGTTATAGTTTGAGCAATCGTGTCCGTTGGTGGAATAACCAAAATTTCCAAATAAGTAGTATCGCAAAAAGTAGTTCCAAATGCTTCATAACAATGCAATACACATACATCAGAAACACCAACAAAACCTGCTACAGGAGAAACAGAAACACATTCTGTACCATTGGTTGTTACAGATACTTGCGTAAGGTTTTGGCTACATATAGAGGTGACGGCAATAGGTAAATTTACTTGCAAATAATCATCTAAACAGACTATTTCAGGGTCGCTTGGTCCGTCTGTACCTGGTATTTCAATAACTGTATTATCTGTTGGGGGCTGAACAATTATCTGAATGGTAGTAATTTTACAAATAGGGTCTCCATACTGATCAAGTTGATCGCTACATAACTCTACACAGATTTCATCAATACCAAAAAAGCCAGTACTTGGTGTATAAGTCAAACAGTCCAGATCGGTAAAGGTTACTGTTCCATTTGTAGGACCACCACAAAGAGAGGTAGTTACAATACCTGGCAACATTGATTCATCAAGACAAAGAGGATCACTTGAGGTATTGGGGGGAAGCGTCAATATAAGCGTATCAGGAGTAGTATCAATGTAGATTACTGTTACGGTATCAGAACAGGACGTGGTAGTATCTATTACCACTAATTCGTGTGTTCCAGCATTGCCTATATTAATCAACGAACCTTGACTAATCTCTGTGATATTAGGATTCATCAATGTCTCGACACCACTAGAAATCTGACGAAGGATTATATTTCCAAAATTAGATCCAATTTGTGGCGAACTCACACTTGAAGTAGAAGGGTCATTGGTCCAGTTGGTTCCGGGGGCCCACATATTCATTTGCATTGCCAACTGATTCATATCAGCTACTACACCAGAAAATACTTGCCCATTGACATTCCAACTAACTACTTGATACGGACCAGCATTCCCCATTCCTCCTACAAAAGAATAGGAATAGAAAACAAGCGTGTCCTCATCACAACTTTGTTGAGGAAAAACATAAGGTTCATTATCTACAATAATATCATAAATCCCGTAATCATTCGGATTGATTGGTGTACATACACTTGGGTCAACTGTATAAAGGGTATCTGACCCAAATACATCTGGACAAGGTATCTCCACCGTTACCAAAATAATCGTTGTATCGCATAATGCAGGCACAGAATCATCACAGTTCAGGACACATATTTCGCTGAGTCCTTGAAATCCAACTTTTGGATCCAATTCTACACAGGTCAACCCGTCCGCTGTTACCATTACTTCCAAATCATTATTACCACAAACTGATAGTGAAGTATTGTTACCTGCTAAGTTGATTTCGTTATCAAAACATACTGAGGTCGGTGTCCATTCTGTCAAAGTAACTTCAACAGTATCGGTCACTGGTAAGACTACTACCCTAATTATCGTGGTATCACACACCTCCGTCATGGTGATGCTGCTTTCGTAGCAATTCAACACACATACATCAGTCGTACCCACAAACTCCAATGCTGGCTGAAAAATGAAGCAATCATCCCCCATAGGCATTACGTCAAGTACGGTATCATCAAATCCACAAGTACCCACACTGGTAATCATTCCAGGGAATTGCAATAAGCTATCAATACAGAATACTGTTGGATTCATTGGATCAATGATTTTAGGTCCTAATGTGTCCCTTAAAGGTGGTCGTATCACAGTAACAATGGTCGTATCACAGAATGGTCCCTCCGTAGGCGAATCATCGCAAATAACAACACAGAATTGATCTTCACCAAAAAATCCAGCGTCTGGCTGATAAGTCAAGCAAGTATTATCTACCAATGTAACAGAGCCATCAGATGGATTCTCACATAGGTCGATTGCAGTAGGATTGCCAGGTAATTCATCTGTATCGAGACACAGTGTAACATCCATGCTGTCACTTGGCACTACTACAGTTACCGTATCTACTTCTGGCTCAACCAATACAACAGTAATTGTATCGCTACACTCAAATAACTGATTGTCCAAAATCACCTCATGCGGTCCAAGTCCACTGATTTTGATAGACAATCCATTACTAATTGTAGAGTAGTTTGGAGCAATGGTCGTAGGAACATTATTAGATACTTGCCTTATTTTCAAATGACCATAAGTACTACTTACGTTACCACCACTGAGGGCAGCAAAAGAACCCGTATTCATCCAAACATTGCTTCCTTCTATAGAATTCATCCACGCTGCCAGTGCATCCATATCATTAACCATCGTACTGTAAGTCTGTCCATTGACCACCCATGATGTTACTTGATAAGGTCCTGTATTTCCTTGTCCAGAGACGAATGCATAAGAGTAAAAAACAAGCGTATCAAAATCACAAGAATTGAGTGGTGCAGTATAATTTTCAGCATCCACCAAAATATCATAAGTTGAATTAGCTGATGAAGTGACTGGAACACAAAACTCTGCCATATGATTATTTGCCAATAAATACACTGTATCATTATTGAAAATTTCTTCACATACATACTGTTCTACATCAATCTGAACGATGGTTGTATCACAAATAGCTGGACTGGTTTCGCTACAAATAACTATGCATACTTCTTCTAATCCCACAAAATCAGTATCGGGCTCATAAGTAAAACAACCATCGCCATTATCCGTCAAAGTCCCATTGTCTGCTTCATTACAAATAGAAGTGGTGAATCCACCATCTGGGATTTGAGATTGATCTACACAAAAAGTTGTAGTTGTACTGTCAGTTGTATGCGAGACCATTATGGTATCTACTGTAGGCTCATAAATCAATACAATGACTGTATCAGCACAAGTATTATCATTAGTAACAATCAATTCGTGCTCACCTACCCCACTGACTTCAATTATACTTGATGAACCTACAAAAGTGAAATTGGTTTGGATAAGTGTTTCTACATTTGATTGAAGATTTTTGAGTATCATGTTTCCGTAGGTAACGCCTGCTTGACCTCCGCTGATAACAGAAAACTGTGAATTGTTTTGCCAGTTTCCACCAACATCCCAGACATTCATTTGAGCAGCCAACATATCCATATCAGCTACTACAGCAGTATAGGGTATATTATTGGCATACCAGTAAACTACTTCGTAAGGACCGTCATTTCCCTGCCCATCTGTAAAAGCATAAGTATAAAACATCAAAGTGTCACTTTCGCAAAGAATTGGGGGCTGGGTATATGATTGTTGATCCACCTCGATGTCGTAGTTATTCCAATCTGCTAAATCAATATCTGTGCAAATCTGTACCGGACCGTCGTTACCATTCCAGTAAATAGTGTCCGTTCCAAATAACTCAGGACAAACGTAGTTACAGTTATTGGCATTGATATTTGGATCACAAGGATCACTCGGATCAGAGCCGTCTATATTCTCTTGATTATCACAAATACCGTCGCCATCAGTATCCAAAGAGTTAGGTCCGCAAGGCAAACACGGAACTGAACCACCAATGATACAAATATCTGCATCTGTACCCGAGCCCGCAGTAGTTAATTGCTGCCCCACATTACCATTTTGTGAATTGGGCACCTCAAAAGGATCGCCTTCAATTGGCATCAAATAAATACTGTCACCCGTACAGGCACCCCCGTTTGAAAAAGTGAATAAAGGTACTTTCAACCCTTTCTCATAAGTAATTCCAGATGTGCCAACACTCGTTAAACCAAATAGGAGATAATCTTTATCAGTCGCTTCCATTGGTGCTTGATAAATAGCATTTTGAGCAAAATCAACACCAGGTATCAGATTGTTTAAATTGGTTACAACAAACCCATCGTGAGGTGTAACAACGGTTACTTGTGCAGTACTTGTAATAGCATCCGTACCTGTCCAAGTTGTATCTGAGATTAAAGAAACTTGGTAATCTCCGTTAGGAAGTGTTTCTAATTCGTAAGCGATTTTACAAGCAATATCAACTACTGTCGCCTCACAAGGAACTCCATCCGTAGAAGTACAAATAGGAATATCCTGTCCACCACCAATATTGGATAATTGCTGTCCTATATTTGCAGCTTCGCTATTGGGCGGAAGAAAGGGATCGGTGCTGTTGTCTAAGAGAAAGATGTCTAACCCAGAGCATACTCCAGTATTTTCAAAGGTAAATAATGGAGTTTTTACGCCTTGCTGATATGTGATACCTGTGGTCCCATTAGAAGTTAAACCAACTATAAAATAATCAAATCCAGGGTTTTCAGAAGGAGCGATATAAGTTGCATTGTGTTCGAAAGTAACACCCGGTATGAGATCCATAAAATTATCAATGCTAAACCCGCCTGTCGGAGCCAAAATAGTCACCTGTGCCGTACTTGTGATCGCATCAGTGCCTGTCCAAGTAACAGATGGAAGCATAGATACCTGATAGCGTCCATTGCCTATCGTTTCCAAGACATATTCAACTTGGCAATTGGTAGGGCAAGGAACATCGGTTACATTAACGGGGTTATTGCCAAATTCCGTTTCACAGCTATTGTCTGCATTTTTTACTTTAACGGTGTAATTTCCAGCCAGTACATTTTCAAATAACCCACTTGTACTATAAGTCGCACCATTATCAATAGAATACAAATAATTACCAGAACCATTAGAAGCCGTGATTTGAATACTCGCATCGTTGGCATTACAATTTGACTCAGGTGTAACAGCAACAGCAACGGATAATTCAGTTGGTGAATTGATCTCAACAATCGCACCAGCTACTTCGCAAGTTCCATTTGCGTTTCTGATCATTACCGGATAGCTTCCATCTGCCAATCCGTTAAAAGTGCCATTGGAAAACCAATTGGCTCCACCATCAATACTATATTGATAAGCACCAATTCCTCCCATCGCAGAAATACTAATACTCCCATCACTTACACCGCAACCAGAAGGTTGGGAGGTAGTGACATTACTAAAAAATGGCATAGCCGGTGAAGAGAGAAATACATCATTCCCTGTTACTACACATGTACCATTTGCATTTCTTACACTAATTGGATAAGTTCCACCAGTCAGATTGGTGAATTCACCACTGCCGAAATAATTACTACCGTCAATAGAAAATTCGTAGCTACCAGTCCCCCCCGTAGCAGATAATGTAATGGATCCATCATTGGCATTGCAGTCAGTTGGATCAGATGAATTATCCAAGGATAAGAGTGGCACGCTAACTTCAGTCACAACTACCGGATTGTTGGAATAGGTATTGGTGCAGGCATTGCCCACAGTTCTGACAACCACATCGTAACTACCGGGAGCCACATCCATAAAAGTATTATCTGACTGAAAAGAGATACCTCCATCAATACTGTATTCAAGTGTTCCATTTGAAGTGGCATTTACAATAATAGAGCCGTCATTTTGCTGGCAATCTGTTTCGTTTGTAGCTAACACACTGTCAATATCACATGTAGCTACAGAAGCCGAGCCATTACAATCCGCTAGCCCTGGACTATAATTTCCAATCCATGCATTTTGAGGTCCACCACCAAAAGTAGTAATTTGATTGCCTACGTTACCCTGCTGAGAATTGGGTGGATAAAAAGGATCACCCAATTCCATTAATGCTACTGAACCTGTGCAAGCCCCAGTATTGACAAAGGTAAAAATGGGTGTTTCAACTCCTGCGGTATAAGTAAACCCGCTAGTTCCATTACTGGTGAGACCAAAAGACAAGTAATCAAATCCGGCAGCTTCTGGTGGAGCAAGGTAAGTGGAATTATAAGCCCAGAATGTACCGGCATTGAGGCTGGTAACAGAGGTTGGATCTACTTCAAAGCCTCCAGTTGGTACTTTAATGGTCACCTGTGCAGAACTCGTAATCGCTTGACCGCCCGTCCAAGTAACTTGTGGTCGCATAGAAACCTGATAAGTTACGCTGTCTGGCAGTATTTCAATTTTGTATTCGACTTGAGCAGTACAGAGTTGCATCTGAAATACCATTAGCCACAACAAGATCGCTAGCTTGTAAAACTTTCGTATCATTTTCTAAAAATTTTTATCCTTGTATTCGGAATGTGGTCTATCCCGAAAACAATGAAGTTGCCCTACTACCAATTCGAAAAAGCAGGTTTAATTTTCTTTTCTATCGTAATTACAAAAAGGGGGGGAAGTGTGTTATTTTATTAGACTTTATTAATGAGGCTGAGTGAGATTCAAACACCGATATTTTGTTCTTATTTTAATTTTAAATAAAGGAGTATTGTTGATACTATGACTGAATTTAAAAATAAAATAAGGACAAAAGAGCAAGTTTAAAGCCGCTCAAGTCTCGTTAATAAAGTCTATTATGCGAAAGGACGAATTGGGATCGTAACAGGTATGCAAATAATAAATAATACCTGATCGAATGATTTCTTTAAGTGAGTGTATGTTCAAAGTTATATGCGGCAGTTAAAGGTGCGCTGCTGCTCACCCAAAGGGAGCAAACAGACACCGGGAACTAAACACATTTTAATCTTGCCCTTTGGGGTGTTGTCCAAGTCTCCTTAATTTTCTTTGCTTAGACTTCCTATGTCTTGAAGACTTGTAAAGTCCTATTGCTTTATGAATCTTCCAATCATCAATTGGAGTTCTTCACCTTGCACTTCGACAGTGAATACACCTGGAGTCAAGTTTTTAGCGTCCATTCGGAGTGTATTTTTTCCTTGAATGAAATCCATATCTTTAAAAGACATCAATTGACCTCTTACATCGTAAATATTTACCGTCATTTCTTCCGTATTTCCTGTCCAATCAAAGTCGATATTAAAATCATCTACAACGGGGTTTGGATAAATTTCGAAACCAGCTGCCAATTTTTCTACATCAGAGATACCCACCAAACCCGAGCATTCGATAGGGTCTCCTACTACAGTTTGGAATGCATTTCCATTAGCACCTAATACCGTAAAGTTGTTGCCGACATTAGCATTAGAAGCATTTGGCGGCATGAATTCATCATCGTTTTTCATAATGCAAACACTCCCCTCACACGTTCCTACATTTTGGAAAGTAAATAACGGAATAGTACTGCCAGCTACCATTGGAATTTTGGTAGTGCCGAGCGTTTCCAATCCAAAGGAAATATAATCATGAGCAGAAGATTCTGCGGGAGCATCGTGGCGGCTGTTTGGGGAAAAGCTTACATCAGAAATAAGGTTCTGTACATTTCCTACTTCAAATCCTCCTGTTGGAACTTTCAAGGTTATTTGAGCAGTAGCCACCATATTTTTGGGAGTAGAATAACTCTCATTGACTACCAATGATACCTGATAGCTCTGGCTGGAAGACAACCATTCCAATTGGTAGCCCAGCTGACCGAAAGCTGTTCCTGAAAACAAGAAGGCAAAGACGATAAGTTGCGTTAATTTTTTCATTTTTATAATTACTTGTAACGATAGACAAACTGTTTTTTTTAAAAAGCTATCTATCGTTGATTTGAGTAAATTTTTTATTTAAAATAGAGCAATAAATCGGCAGCAACTAAGGAAACCCAAGCTGCTGCCAATTAGAATTATTGAGGAATTTGTTCATAAATGATCGTACTAATCAATGTCGCCGTATTTGATGGATGCGTCATGACATTAAAGAAAATCATGAAATCCAAATCGTTACCGGCACCTTGATAGATTGTATTACCATCAAGGTTGGTATCTCCACTGAAGTAGCCCAATCGAGTATGGTTGGTGGACAATGTAGCATTGATCGGATCTTGAAGTATCGTAAAAAATACAGGATCTACATCATTGCTACCACCTTGAAATCTCAATGAGTTGTCTCCATTGGTATTTCCTGCCCATAACATGGTGGTATTTCCTTCCACTTTCTGTGCATCATTACCCCAAGTAGGCGTACTTGCTTGCGTGAAGTCAACTACTGTCCCCGGTACTGTGAAATCAAATGCTTGTGCAGTCATCGCGCCAAGGTGGTTACGGTGTCTCACAGCGAGGTAGTAATTGTCTGGCATAGTGGTGAAACTCACTGGACTTACTCCATCAACATCTACAATATCACCATCTCGTTGTACCATAGCGGCTCTTGTTGCTACGATTACAGAAGGATCATCCTGATCTCTCAATTCAAGGAATACCCAATCTACTACAGAGTTAGGACCATTGTCAATCATCGCAACGAGAGATGTCAATTCTCCACCACCACTCACATGCTCATACAAACCGAGATCAGAGTATGGTTCTTCAAGTGGCAAGTAATTACTACTTCTCAAGTCATCGCGCATCAGATCATCATCAGCTTCATAAGCACCCTGCAAGAATACTTTGGCAAATACCTCTGTATTTTGACAAGCTGATGAAGTCACATTCGGATCACATGGGTCAAT
>JAOXNJ010261372.1:0-14500 GCA_028566655.1 Metis holothuriae | reverse complement strand
AAAAAGATATGTATAAACAGGTATTAAAACTACTAAGAAATTTTACTCAGACTAGACCTAAACTAGTCTAGACCCTACATTAATTCAGAAATTTAAAAGACGTGTTTATGCTCTATTTGGAAAAGATATATATCTTATAAATGATCATGAAAAGTGCCTTATTGGTAGAGCTTTAATGAAAACTTATTTTAATTCTTGAGAGTATAAAGATAAAGCATCTAAGTTTTGGAATCAAAAAGACATTGATTTTTTTCGTAATCGTCTTAATCCACAAATCAGGTTAATTACAAAATTTCTAAATGAAAATAATATAGTTTGAGGAAGGTATAGGTCAAATTCTCCCTATATAGAAATCTACAAATATCATGCTAATATCATTGCAACAACTATTCATGAAGCAATTCATTATATGTTTAATGGTAAAGAGTATAACGTAATACATACCTGATTTATAAAATCATTTACAGACCATACATTACATAAAAAGTGATGATACTACACATCACCACAAGAAGTTTTTGCTTATTCTTATGAACTTAAATACCATATTAATGGGACATTATTTCGCAATATTGAAAAAAAAGATCTAGAGAAATTCATTTCTTCACATAGTATAGGAAATTATAATGATTTTTTCTTATGTATCACTGATATAGATAAATATCTTTTATTTTTGAATTCCTTATAGCATTCTTCTATAATATTTCTCCTGTATCTTACCATCTTCATCCTCATCCCCAACAACACACCCCTACTCTCCAATCCTCAGCTCCACCTCCACCCTTGTACTCACCTCATTACCAAACAACTCATATTGCCAGTACATACTCTGTGAGAACGGCGTCTCAAAATCATCCACCACATACATCGCACTATCCCCTGTATATCACACTATCTCCACATACTCAGGAGCATACATGATTCACCTCATAGACGAGCTAGGTGTCAGTCAGAGAATGTGCTTCTCCCTCTCTCAGAGCACGACATCATACTCCTCTTCCAGTGCAAAAATATAATCCACATAGCTCTGTGGCACATCGATCGTATAGACCACCTCCATCGTATAGCTCCCACTCACGAGTGAAGAAATAGCAAACACATCTTCTCCAGTCTCCACGACCACATTACCATCACTATCACGCAAAAGTATCTCTTTACGCACAAAGCGATCTATTTTGTTATAGGAGATATTACTATCCCAGATATAAATATTCTCATCTTCAAATCTTGTCGTCAGCCCCGTCTCACGCAACATACGATGAAACCCACCAGACACTCAAGAACTCGCTGTAGGATACACATTGATATATCTCTTTGCAAGAATTTCTGGCAAATGTTGTACAACGCCCTTGATTAAGTTAGTTTTTTGCTGATCCAAGAGCTCATTGACACTTGCTAAGTATATTTCTTTCTTACCAAATCTATCACCTCTGATCAAATTTGTTGCAGCGTTGACGAACTGCCACTCTCGTAAAGTCTCCTCCAACTCAGGTACCAAAAACTCAAATAAATCTGTACTCACAAAAATCACAGCATCTACACGCTGTCAGGGATAAGACTTTTCGTATAATGCTTCAATCATTGGGCCATCATGATACGTAAATCATACCTTATTCGCTCCTATAAAATAGATATCACGATCTGGCAAAAATCTTCTAATCCACTCAGGTCAAGTCACTTTGGTATCAGGATTATCATGGTTTGGGAGATAACTATCAAGAATTTCTATGTTTTGGATACGTCATTGATCCATATCGACCACAGCAAAGGATCCAAAAAAACCACCATTTGGTCTCTTCTCGGCAGTATTTTGAAGTACTACGAGATATCTTTTGGGTCTATATGCTCCAGCAAGTCTAGCTATATCTTCTTGGTACTGAGCAAGTGTTTGTACTATATCGAAGGTTCAGGCAAGCTCTTGTCTGTACACCAATCACTTAAGCAAAGGAGATAGTTCTTTCTGTCAGAGATAAGTAAATACCTGCTCTCGTGCATGATACTCATCTGGAGCAAACAGTGATGTCTCAGTATCAAAACGATGCGTCAGCTCCTGTACATGATAACTAAAATCAGCTAATTCGGGATCTATATGATGGAGCATTTGAAATGCTGATCTATTATATAATCAGGTAAGAAGTCTTTGTGGATCTTGGATGAGCTGATATCCTCGAGCAAACCATGCTACCACCATATATCGGAAAACGAGCAACGCCACATATCACACATGTGCTTGTCTCCATCGTCATAGCTGAGACTTTTCTAGTTTTTGAAATCAGAATGTAGACATACACACATCACACGTACTAAAGCTATAAACTAATAGCTACCAGCTATCAGCTCTTCAATCAAAAGATATTTTAACTCTTTATTCTTATATCTCAATCTCTTTTTCTGTCTTAAAAGACGGTACTACTACCTGAGGCATAGACACTGAAGGCGCATCCACCTCTACAGAGATATCTTTCTTGATAATTGTCTCATCTTTTCTGATCACTAGTGTCGCCATCAGAATAGTCACGATACCAGGCAAGATAATCCACAATGGTGTCAGCATGATAAAATTATGAATATGCTCATTACTCACAAAATAATCTGCCAAGATCTTGAGCTGATCCACATCGAAGATCTGGTTCCCATAAATTGCCAAAGCAACACTCACCACGATACTGATCACGGTACAAGGCAAAAATATAAGCGTTAAGATCCGTCTCATAGGTCAAGATTTGACCGTACCGATACCGATATGTGCCTTATTTACGACAAATAAGAGTAATAAAAAATACGCAGTAAGCAAAATAGTCGGCTTACCTTCTTGCAACATCTTTCCTATCCATATCTGAAAACCATCCACCCATCTCTCGACCTCTCCTATCAAGAGCCTAGCCGACAACAAATCTAAAAAATTCCCAAGTCACAAAATAATACTTGCGCTGAGATAATTTGCCAAGATAATTCTAATCATACGCTCCAATCAGAAAATAAGAGACAATATGGTCAACATACCTCCTATAGCTATTACAGCTGTCCTGATATATGGATAATACAGTTCGAGCATAGATATATATGAAAAAGTGAAAAGGTGAAAACATAAAAAAAATTATCTACACCTTTATATGTTCATTCTTTAACGCTTTAATCTTTTAGTTTTATTTTGTTGATAATGGATATATATTGTTTATAGATATATCTGCAAGTGAAAAATAGCATAGACAATATAGATGTTAGAAATCAGAAACAAAAATAAGAATATAGGATAAATAATTCAATTTTATATTATCTTACATCATTTTTCTTATGTTGCCAACACTTATCACTATAGCATCTATCAGTTTTTTATGAGCTATGTCACCATGACCAGATCTAATCGTTGTCATGAAAAATGCTATCAAAAAATGAAAGCAATCAGGAATCGTAACTTCATCATGAGTATTATCTGCTATCATAATCCATAGTCTTATTATTTGAATAGGTTTATGAGCAATAATTCAAGCATCTGTCCTTATCTACCAAGCAATAAAAATATGATGAGCATTATATCTCTTATATCTTGCTTATCAACTATTAACAAGTAAAAAAAAGATCATTGATGATCAAGCACTCAATGATATATCTATAAGTCAGACATGATATTTCACTGACCGAAGAGATGGCTTCGTTACAAACCTCCTCAATCCAAAATTCCTTATTTTTGTATTAGCACTTTTTGCACAAATGTTTGGTGTTACCACTTCTATAACAACATACCTTCTTGCAGGAGTAACTATGTGAATCACCGCATTTCTATGGTTTAGTTTTGTTGCAATTCTGTGTGGCAGTAGTTGGATGCAAAATAAAATAAATATTATACAATGATGATTACAAAAAACATTTGGCGTACTTCTAGCAGCATTATGACTAAAAATTCTCTTTGAAAAATAAATATTTTCTAGTCTCAAAAAACTTCTAAAACATCTAAAAATTAACTTAATCTCTTCACTATGGACTTAACCACTATTCAGACATTTCTTGACTATGAGCCATACTTTGGTGATTCCAAAGAACTTTTTGAGAGTATTCTCCAGCACGCACTTTTTCTCACTACCGAACAAAAAAAAGAGGTCACCAAAGCCTATGAATTCGCTAACAAGCACCACCAAGACATCAAAAGACTCTCATGAGAAGCATATATCGTCCATCCCATCAGAGTGATGGAGTTTCTTCTCCAGATCAATCCAGACGTAGCTACCATGCAGACTGCTCTACTTCACGATGTCATAGAAGACACTCCTGTCACCTACGAAAACGTCAAAGAAGAATTTGGAAAAGAAGTAGCTGATCTATGTATCTGACTCGAGAAAGTATCCAGTGTAAGATATACCTGAGAAGAAAGACAACTAGAGACACTCAAAAAGACGTTTTTAGCTATGGGTAAAGATCTGAGAGTAATTATTGTAAAGATTGCTGATCGTGTCCACAATATCCAGACACTTCACTACCATCCCAAAAAAGAAAAAAGACAACGCATTGCTGACGAAACACTCAAAGTATTTGTTCCTATTGCAAAAAGACTCTGACTCTATGTCTACCAATGATATCTCGAAAATGGAGCCTTTGCAGCACTTGACCCCAAAGAATACAAAAGAATAGCAAACTATATCGCAAGATATTATGGTGACGTAGACCTCTACAAGCAAAAATGAATCGACCTCCTCACACAACTCTGTCTCACAGAATGAATCAACTGTAAAAGCATCGTGTGAAGGATAAAAAGTCCTCATAGAATATGGAAAAAACTCAAAAAATATCAAAGCACAGACATTAGTAAAATCATGGACGTTCTTGCATTTAGAATTATCGCCAAAGATGTAGGTGAATGCTATAATCTTCTGGGTGTCATCCACAAGTACTACACACCTATTTTTGCCAAGATGAAAGATTATATCGCCCTACCAAAACCTAACGGTTATAAAAGTCTCCATACCACAGTATTATGAATGTTTGACTTCCCTGTAGAGATTCAAGTCAGGACACAAGAAATGGATAGAATAGCCAACTATGGAGTAGCAGCACATTATGCATATAGCGATGCTGGCAAATCAGTCACCGTCTCTAGAAAACAAGCATATCGAATCGAACAGCTCCAGTACATTGTCCAAAAATATCAAGCATCACCAGACAAAGAGCATTTCAAAGATGAGCTCAATATAGAAATTCTCCAAAAAAACATCTTCGTCTACACTCCCAAAGGCGATATTATAGAACTTCCTCAGTGAAGTACAGTTCTTGATTTTGCATTTAGAGTACATACAGATATCTGACTCAAATTCAAAAATGCCTTTATCAACAGTAAAATCGTTCCCAAAGATTATACACTCAAGACAGGAGATATCGTCAGCATCGAAACTTTCAAGAATAAATATACAGCAAATCAATGATGGTCTAAATATCTCCATACTCCTACAGCCAAGACAAAACTTACAAGACATGTCAGACAATCCCAAAAAGATGAAATTTTCAAAGAAGTAACACTCATCATCAATGAAAAACTCAAAGCATATAAATTACCTTTGCTCTGAGCCAAGGATGATCTGATTGGCAAGACATGGAAATGAGAAGAATATGAACAACTACTCCTTCAGATACATGACAAACAGATTAGCACCAACAAACTTATCAAAGATGTATACAAAGATATTCTCCATGACTTCCAAAAATGACTCAAACATGACGCCAAGACAAAAAATCCTGATGAAAAAGCAGATAAAATAAAGAACGACAATATCTATAAGGTTACTATTGATGTAGATAAACAAATAGATAGTATCATGTGTCCATTATGCAATCCTAAGCCATGAGACAAAATAATCGCTAGATCAGGAAAAGACGGCATCAAAATACATACAATAGACTGCGAAGCACTCAAAACAATACCTTATAAAAGACTTCTAGAAGCTCATCGAAATGGAGATCCCGTCACTGAATATACACTTAGATTACATCTAGATAGCAGTGATAAGCCATGAGTATTTGCGAAAATACTTGGTATATTTAGTTTCTTTGATATAAATGTCAGCAATATTCATACTGAGCATTATCTAGAAAAGAGAAAAAAAAGAGCAAAAATACACATAGATCTTGCATTTACTAATCCATCCAAAATAGACTTCCTGATCAAAGACCTCCAGCAACACAAACAATTATTTTGCATAGAGAAAGAAGAAATATTATAAAATAATAGTGGAAATTAGACAAGTTTGTTCCATCTAATTTATCTAATTCATCAATTTATTTAATTTATCTATATTCCTATGTTCCAAGAACTTATCCAACAATATTGAGAAATTCAAATACTCATCTACATTGCCTTTGGAGTACTGATTTTTGTATGGATATACACTATCTTGCGAGTAGCTAAGGATATTTCTTGGAGGACCAAAAGCTTTGGACTACAGCTCTTGAGTATTTTGATCGTACTCTTTCTCACGCCTATCTTATGACTTCCTATATACTTTCTTATCAGACCCTATGGAGATAATAGACAAGAGGCTGTACCTCATGTAGCAGGCATAGATGTTATATGTTATAGCTGTGGCAAAGAGAATTCTGACGAATTTACTTATTGTGTCTTCTGCGGAGAACCACTCAAGATAGCCTGTCCAAACAAAAAATGTAAGCAACCTATATGACTAGATTATGAGTTCTGTCCATGGTGCGGAGATAAGGTTGTTATAGAAGATGAAGCTAATGACAAATCATAATAATATTGTGAACACACAACTAAGGAAACTATACATAGTGATGTATACTGGCTACTCATTGCTATCTCCTACCTGCTTATACAATTATTTTCTCTTGTTTTCACACACAAATTGACTATACAAGAACACGTTTGTACGAAACGTCTTTTTTTATTATATTATAAAATACATTTTCTATGAATACAGAACAAGCACTCATCATACTCAAACCTGACACACTTATGAGATGACTTACTGGAGAAGTAATAACAAGATTAGAAAAAACAGGTATTAAAATGGTTGCATGCAAAATGTCTCAACTCTCTAGAGAAATATTAGAAACACACTATGCCCATCTTGTAGATAAACATTTCTTCCCAGATATTGTATCATATATGCAAAGCTGACCTGTTCTTCTACAGGTGCGAGAAGGTATAGAAGCAGTAAGTGTTATTAGAAAAATTGTATGAGCTACAAACCCTGCAGAAGCAAACACAGGAACTATCAGAGGAGACTTTGCATGTAATATAGCAAGAAATATCATACATGCATCAGAGACACCAGAAGAATGAGTCAAAGAAGTAGAAAGATTTTTTTCAACTAATGAACTCATGACATATACAAGATGTGATGAGACAACAGTGTATGGAGACAGATAAACAAACATAAAATCATGAAACTATAAAATCATAAATTCATAAACATTCTATTATAATTATTGATTTATGCTTTTATACATTTATCTATTTAAACATTTAGAATCATGGCAAAAACGTGAATACATCCAGAATATAACAATGACGTAGAAGTTATCTGTATCTGTGGACATACAGATAAAGTCAGTGCATGAGTAGCTGGACCTATCAGAGTAGAAAGCTGTCCAAAATGTCACTCACTCTACACAGGTAAACAAGAAACCAAAGTAGTGAAATGAAGAATGGAGAAATTCCTCGAAAAACAAAAGAGAATGGAAGCTCTAAAAAAAGCAGCTTAGTAGCAGGTAGTAGATATGAACTAGAATTTAGCTAATTCCTATTAGTTTATATGTTAAGAGAAAATCTCATTCGCAAATATCTCCATGATCAAGAGATCTATGACATCATAGGTCATGATATGATAATTTATATCAAAATACTTGGGTGATATCTGCTGATACTATGAGCCATGTTTGGAATCTATACAGCTATATCAACATACATAGGATATAATCAGCTTACAGTTCGAGTCTTTGCATCATGAGCAGTACTTTTGTATATTCTAGGATTATATAAACTTGCTGACGAATACCTAGACTGTCTCGTGATAAGTAATGAATGACTCATCTTACTCAAACGAAATGGACTCTTTAACTACTCTACACAATATCTCCAACGAGTATCTATAGAATCTCTCAGTGAAGTACAAAACAGTTTCGCAGATACTTTATTCTGAAAATGAGACATAAAAATAAAAGTAGAAGACGAAAGATTTATCTTCAAAGATGTACACAATCCAAACAAATGGATCTCTGCGCTCATTGGTCGAAAAAAGAAAATACTTGGAAGATATGACTATCATGAGAATGAAGTAGATAGCGATCTGGGACAAGATAAATATCAAGTACTTGTGGAAGCACTCGGAGAAGTAGTGAACGAATATGTTGAAAAGAAAAAAACATACTAAAAGATTAGTTCTGTAGAAACAGCAAAGAAAAATCTTCAAAAATAAAGCTCAGAGTTTTACATTTAGAGTTCTACATTTTATATTTTACATTCATTATATCATGTCTACAGAAACTCAATGAGTCATTTCTGCCGTCAGAGGTATTGTAATAGATCTTAAATTTGATAAAAACGTTCCTTCAATCTATGATGCTGTCAAAGTTGAAACTAAAAACTCTAGTGGAGAAGAAGTTGTTATAGAAGTATTGCAGCAGCTTGAAGATGGCTATGTCAGAGGAATCGCTATGACATCCACAGATGGACTCAAAAGATGAGACACAGCTACGATGACAGGTGCTCCTATATCCGTACCTGTCGGTCCACAAGTACTTGGTCATATTTTCAATGTACTGTGAAATACTATAGACGGCACAGACGCAGTCCAATGAGAAGAAACACGACCAATACATCGTACAGCTCCAGAATTTACTGAGTTGTCAACCAATACTGAGACACTCGAGACAGGTATCAAAGTAGTAGACCTCCTCGCTCCAGTTCTCAAGGGTGGTAAAGTATGACTCTTTGGATGAGCATGAGTTGGGAAGACAGTGATTATCCAAGAATTGATCAATAATATTGCTAAAGCTCATGATGGTGTATCTGTGATGTGCTGAGTCGGAGAGAGAACACGTGAAGGTAATGACCTCTATCACGAAATGAGTGAAGCAGGTGTACTAGATAAGACAGCTATGGTCTTTGGACAGATGAATGAGCCTCCTGGATCCAGAGCTAGAGTTGCTCTGACAGGACTCACCATGGCAGAATACTTTAGAGAGAAAGAAAACAGAGACGTCCTCGTGTTTATCGATAATATTTTTAGGTTTACTCAGGCAGGTGCAGAAGTATCAGCATTACTTGGACGTATTCCATCAGCAGTAGGATACCAACCAACACTCAGTACCGAAATGGGAGCCTTACAAGAACGTATTACCTCTACGACCAAAGGTTCTATTACCTCTTTCCAAGCAGTCTATGTACCAGCAGATGACCTCACAGATCCTGCTCCAGCAAATACTTTTGCTCATCTAGACTCTACGATCGTATTAAATAGAGCTATTGCTGCAAAAGGTATCTATCCAGCTGTAGATCCACTCGATAGTACCTCGACAGTATTAAATGCTGAGACCGTTGGCGAAAGACACTATAAAGTAGCTAAGACTACACAAGAAATACTCCAGAGATATAAAGAACTTCAAGATATTATTGCTATATTGTGAATGGAAGAACTTAGCCATGAAGACAAATTAGCAGTCTACAGAGCAAGAAAGATAGAGAAATTCTTCTCTCAGCCATTCCACGTTGCTGAGCAGTTTACTGGTATGCCAGGTGTGTTTTCCAAGCTCGAAGATACGATTAGATGATTTGAGATGCTCATCAATGGTGAGTGTGATGAAATTCCAGAAGAGCATTTTATGTACAAAGCCACTATCGATGATGTCTTCGCAAGTTATGAAAAAAGCAAGACTGAATAAATAATCATCTTAAGCTACTATATATATCAAAAACTGACTTTCTTTGTATGGTCAGTTTTTTGTATGTATTATCGAAAATATTTGTAATCAGCATATATATACATATGATGTCATCTACTCTACTGATTTGTTTTATATTATATACTACTATGTCTCTCTCACTAAAAACACTTTTTCTATCTTTACTATGATTTCTTTCTATAATCTGATCTATCAGCTATGCATACACACCCAGTACTGAACTGACCCAGCAGTTAGATGATGCTATAGAGCAAATAGATAAACTCATTGATCAAAAATGAGAAATCATACGTACGACTATACTCTATAAGTTAGGCAAATATCGTAATGAGTATCAAGACGATGAGCGTGCGATATATATCATAGACTATGTCATACAATCACTACAAGATCATGAGCAAGAAAAAACATGAACCATGACACTACCTGATAGTCCATATTTTGGAGATTATCATATCCATGATGATATATATGGTACAGAAACTACCGTCACTGTGGATGATACTTTACGTACTATCGTAACAAATGCTCTACCAAATCATGAGACAGGTGATTTCCCAAATAGTGGCAATCCTAATGCCATCTCTGCACAATCACGTACCTATGCATTTCCTGTAGAAGGTGAATACAAAGGCAATGCTATCTCTGCAAGAACACCTGGTGTAGGTATCAATGGTGTCAAATTTGAACCAGAAACAGCTGAACGCTTTACTTGTGAAACTGGTGAAGAATAAAAAAAATATCTAAAATCGGACTATCCCCGACCACAAGGGATCGGGGTATTCGCCCGATTTTTCTCCTCGTACCTCGTCGACCGATATTTTTTCGTTCGAATATATATCTTGCTGAAACGTTTTTCTGACAAGCCCCGACCATAAAGGATCGGAGTAATATATTCGAATATAGAATAGAAGCATTTCAAGATTATCAAGATCTTGGATTTGATGCACAAAATGCGCATGTTCAGCCTACAGGAGAGTATCACTATCATGGACATCCTGATGGTCTCATAGCTCAAGGTGGTGGTGATGGAGATCTTATCCATATAGGTTTTGCTGCAGACGGATTTATGATGTATTATTCTACACAATGAACATTCTCTCCAAGCTATCGTCTCAAGACACAAGCAAGGACAGGTAGCAACTGTAGCTATAGAGATGATACTAAAGACTTCGCATGAACAACTCCTGATGGGACTTTTATATCTGACTGGGAATACATCGTATGAATGGGTGATCTAGACGAATGTAATGGTATTACCATAGATGGACAGTATGTTTATATCGTCACAGATGAGTATCCATATATCTCTAGATGTCTTCATGGAGATTATACAGCTTCTACCAGACCTCCTGGATGAGGTAACGACTCTCCTCCTCCGAGAAGGTAAAAGAAAAATCTGAGAAAATAAAAAAACTCCTTTCTATACTTGCGATAGGAAAGAAGGAGTTTTATATATATATAGTTTATATTGATATATCTTAATCTCAATGGTAGGTCATCTCGGACTCGAACCGAGGACCTTGGGCTTAAGAGGCCCCTGCTCTAACCAGCTGAGCTAATGACCCATATACTACATTAAAAATCATAGATTTAAATTGTAGATCAGACTACCAAGAATATAGTGAAAAGATGTATAATCATGTACGTATTAATTACAATACCTCATATATTATTATCTTGTGATATAAAAAATCTACTATATTTTCTGTATTTCATACCCTCCACTCACATCTTTGATCGTCCAACCAGCATCTTGCACCTTCTTTCTGAGCTCATCTGCCAAAGCATAATTTTTGTCATTTTTTGCAAATACACGTTGCTCTGCTAAATCAATGATATCTTGTGGTATCTCAACATTATCTTCTGCAAGTAATGCCTCAACTCATGCACGTAGTCAAAGTTTCAATACTTGATCGTCTAGAACTAAGATATCATACACATCTTGCTCGTTTGGATCATGCAAAGCTTTATTAATTTCGCTCAACACATGTACAGTATCCATATCATCAGCTAAATATGAGGCAAGTTTATGATAAAGTTTTCATGGCTTATACTCAAGTTCTAGCTCTCAAACCTTAGCTCTTATTTTCTTTATTATATTCTGTCTCGTCTTTTTTGCTGCATCAAGTGCTTCCCAGGTAAAATCTTGGAAAGATCTATAATGAGCTTGGAGGTAAAAATATCTCATATCTGCGCCTGTGTATCATTTCTCAAGAATATGTGAGATATAAGCTACATTACCTGTAGACTTAGCTATCTTCTCACCATTCATCATGAGTCGCTGATAATGTATCCAATAATTGACCCATGGTGTCGATGAAGAACTACACTCTGCCTGTGCGATCTCATTGGTATGATGTACGGGGATATGTTCCATACCTCCTGTATGGATGTCAAATTGCTTTCCAAGGTGAGTAATAGACATAGCACTACACTCGATATGCCATCCAGGAAATCATACTCCCCATGGGCTATCTCGCTCCATATCTCTTTTCTTACCTGTCATGTTAAATTTTCGCAAAGCAAAGTCTGTGGCATTACGTTTTCCTCATAAGTCTACTCTCGTTCATTCTTTGAGTCAGCTCAGATGTTTTTCTGAGAGAAGTACACCATAATTTGGTACGGTACTTGTGTCCATATACAGACCATCTCATTCTATGATATAGGTATGTCAATTCTGTTCCAGTTGCTTTGCCATTTCTATCTGCTGAGCAATATGATCTGTCGCACGAGGCATCAGGATATAAGTATCAGGATCTGCATCGAGATCTGGTGTTGCATTGATAGATAAGGTCGCCAAATCTTCTAAATAGATAGAAGTATATTTTTTAGCAACATCCCATGCTGTAAGCCCTTCTCTACGTGCTCATTTTTGCATACGATCTTCTCCTTGGTTTGCATCTCACTCATTATCTCCTGTGAGATGTCCCACATCAGTTATGTTCATAATATGTTTGACCTGATATCATCATATATGCTTTAGGACGTTCTTGATCAGATCCACAACAAAAGCAGCTCTCAGATTACCAATATGCTGGGTACTATACACTGTTGGACCACAGCTATACATTCATATCGATTTCTTGGCTGTATCTACAGGAACAAACTTCTGCTTCTCACGACCAAGCGTATTATAAAGAAAAACATCTTGAGACATAACAATAAACAATACACTAAAAAATAAAAAGTAGCTAGATAATATACGTATTTTATTCTAAACAATTTTCTTTGACTTCATTATAAGCTGTCCTAGCAAAACTTTGATAGATAGACTTTTGTTCTTTATATGTTTCTATACTCATGGATGTTAATTGTTCTAATTGATCATTAGCTCTCTTGAGATCTACTGGATCAAGACATCAACCATTGATTCACATATTAATTACCTCTTGGAAAGTATTCTCTAGTCTTATTTTTTCATTTACTGCTTCATTTCATCAGAATATACTCTGCATTTTATTTCTCATGGCATCAAAACCACTAAACAGAGCAACTTTCTCTGCAGGATGTGTAGACAGATAATTCCAACACATAGTCAAAAGAATTGCTCCGACAATCAGCTCAATGACATTGGACTTGAGTCTTCTCTTCTTCTGGATATATTTTCTATCTAGTTCTGACATATGTGCTAATTCGATAGTTTCACTCGTAGCTGGATAGCTTGCTGGAGCATTTTTATATCCGTTTCGTTTCATAAAAGAGCTTTAGAAAGTAAAGAAAGTAGCATAGCTTAGATAATTTCAATTTTTGCCACTATGCTTCTTTGCTACTATATCACTACTGCCTGTCACGCTTTCAATACCTTGGGGACAGCATAATTCTCTAACATCACCTCTCTAGCAAATTCCATAGGATCAGCTTTGATAATAGCCCATGTATTGTAATGAACCGGTACCACATATCTAGGGTTTATCATCTGTGTAGCATATACTGCATCTTGACTTCACATAGTGAATCTATCTCCAATCGGCAAAAATGCACAATCAATCGACTCGTAACGTCACAACAACTCAAACTCAATAGTTAGTCAGGTGTCTCCAGCATGATATATGACATGCTCTCCTATGTATACCAAGACTCCTGCTGCTACTCAAGTAATATCTGATCCACTAATATCTCCTCCATGACATGCTGGTGTATATTTTACCTGAAAATCTTGGTAATCAACTTTTCATCAAATATGCTGTGCGCTTAGTTTCTTAAGTCATTTTGACGCAAAATAATTCGCAAGCTCAAAAGTACTAATAACCATACATCAGGTCTCTTTTGCTATATCAAGTGTATTACCTATATGATCATCATGTCCATGCGTGACAATAATTGCATCAGGTTGGCATTCGATAGCCTCCTCGACAGTGATATCACATTTTGGATTTCATTCGATAAACGGATCGATAAAGATACAGAGATTGTCTGTCTTCAGCTCTACAAAAGAGTGTCCGTGAAAGATTGCTTCTAGCATAACAGATAATAATTTATAAATAATAGATAATGGATAAGGTTAGGTATTATTTAGGGTCTAGACTAGTTTAGGTCTAGTCTGAGTAAAATTTCTTAGTAGTTTTAATACCTGTTTATACATATCTTT
>JAOXNJ010261261.1:0-10150 GCA_028566655.1 Metis holothuriae | reverse complement strand
CAACAAATAAAGCCATTTACAAGCCACGTTTCAACATTAGAAAAATGCTCCAAATTTGCTGGGATGAGTCTCCTGTTCCCCTCTTTGATCACTAATGAATGTTCTCTCAAAATTCCCTTTTTCTTCCTTTTTCGGAGCTTTCAGATTCAACTATGACCTAATAAAAAAGGTAAAAAATGAGCTAGAGAAGCCTAAATTCATCACCTGGTAGTGGGTGAGGGGTGACTTTGTGCATTGCACAGCAGAACGACATCAGTGCCTTCTCTACGATCGATGTCATCAATAGAGTCGTCACTAGGAAACCTGGGGGCAGAACTGCCAACCGGCTCTGCACAGCCACACAAAAAAGCGTTAAACAAGGAATTTTTGAGAAAATAGCCAATATTGCCCGAATGCTGGAGGTGCTTTTGAGACGCTAGTTAAATCAAAAAATTCAAAACAATTCAAAAAAATTCAAAAAAAGGAGGAAATACTTGGACTTCATTATACTTGAAAATGGGTGTGGGGTGAGCCTGGGCCCTGCAGCCCAAGGAGAGAGTCTGGCCAGCACTACGTGTGAGACTGAATGTCTCGGTTAAAGCGTTTGAGAGCTGCGGTTTGCTGCTGCCAACTGGCTCTGCAATCAAAGGATTTCATCGTTTTTGACACTTTTTCGAGAATTTTTGGCAAGAAATTATTGAAAGTCTCAAAATTTTGGCCAATTCCGCTCCAATAAAGCTAAGAACGAATGCTGGGATGGGTAAAAAAGCGTGATACATTAAAATGATAATGGCAAAAAATGCTTAATTTCTTCTTGCTTTCCCCAAATTGAGTGACATTTTTGCTTCAGGACCTGAAGGATGGCAGAGAGAAGGCTTGTGCAGGGCAAGCGAGACTGAGAGCAACTCCCTCCTTAGTCGAGACAATGAGACCGTTTATGTTGGATGACATCTGAGGTTTGCTGCTGCCAACTGGCTCTAGAAATATTTTGAAAAAAAAAACGATTCTAGAAAAGAACAACAAATAACCAAGAAAAAGAATGTGGGATGCTGGAATGGGGCCCCCTTATTGCTAGCAAAATGCCTCATAATTTCAATAAATCTGCATCTTTGGCTGATCTAAATATTTCGATCTGCTCAACACTTTACAAAATTCGCACCTGAACGAGGGCAAGGGAGAAGCTTGGGCTGGGCACGAGAGAGATAACGATGTCTCGGCTCTACGAACGAGATTGCGGCCGCTCATCTCGGAAGAGAATTGCGGAGAAGAGCCTCCAACAGGCACTGAATCATCAATTCATCATCATTGACTCATAATTAATGTGTTAACAATCATTTGAGGTACAGTGCTTCAATACTATATTATGGTGGATGAGTGCTCCTAACGACTATGTCTATCCAAAAAACCTTGATTAAATGTCTTATAGGGAGTACCAAAGAAAACTTTTTGAGAAATTTCGCCTTTAGGGAGAACAATAACTTATTTTGGACTCATTGGTATCACAATTTGCGACAAAAATGAGTAGAACACCTTGTAGAGGGAGGCGGAGAGCTTTGGGCAGGACACAGCAAAGCCACTGTAGTGGAGGCCGGTTCAGTGAAAGTAGAGCTTTCCGACTTCTGAGAGAACTTTGGCTTCCCTTGACCCAGAGGTTCTAGTACAAATCCAATAATTATACTCACAAAAGATTCTTTTACAAAAAATTAAACCAAATAGCCGAGGTCTAATTGGGGATTCCTCTTGATGCTGAGCAAATTTTAGTCCATTCTTCTCAAGTAACAAGTCTCATAACAAGGTAAACTTGGACAAAGAGCTCAAAAAAACTCCAAAAATTGTCAAAAAAGGCCAAAATGCTGTTCAGACCTGAAAGCGGGCATTGGTGATGCTTGGGCAGGACAGAGGAGATCGAAGGAGGAGCCCACTTCGACTTTGAAGCTGCCCAAAGTGTCCGATTCAGTGGAAAACTGCGGTTTGCTCAAACCAACCGGCTCTATACAACCATTCATCAATACACAAGAAGCTAAAAAAAAAGGACCTTTTTTAATCAATTCGGCCTTTTTTTCTTATATTGTTTAGAGGAGAAGGCTGGGATGGGAAATGTCCTTGAGAGAGAAAAGTAATTCCCCCCTCTTATTCACCTGAAAGAGGGCAAGGGCGATGCCTGAGCAGGGCAGGTGATTGCCAAATTGCGATGCGCCTTCATAAGCAATGTCTGCGATTTCGAGATTGACGGGAATTTCGGAGCAGCACCTCCAATTTTCTCTAGAAATCACATTTTTTTTTGGAAAAAATCCGAATTTTTCGACTTTTCCTCTACCTGAATGCGGGGACAGGTGCGCCTTGTGCGGGGCAGCTCAGGGTGATGGGTGATCCCAATTTTCCATCAAACGACTGCAATTTGAGTTTTGTGCCCATCTGAGGCACCGATTTACCTACTGGCTCTGAAAAAGGGCACTCATTATGCTAGTCACTAAACAATGCACCTAGCAAATATCATAGAGTTTCACCAGATTTTCCTTTCTAGGTCGACCAGTGACTGATGGGATGGGTGCATACTAATGTTCCTGGAGGACATTCTACAGTTGTTGAAGTCACCTGAAAGATGGTTTGGGCGAGCCCTGGGCAGGACAGAGCATTGCTATTGTTCTCCCCGAAACCTCTTGGAAGGACACAGAATCCATTTTGGAGGAGAACTTTGGCACCGAGCTCCCCACAGGTTCTATCGCAACCCCAAAAAGCAACAAAAGATTTCAATTGGCGGTCTCAAATCCTACCTAAATGCTGGTAATGGTGAGCTTTGAGCTGGACATGTCAATGCAATCGCTTCTTGCTCTCTTCTCCGAATGGCCTGGAGCTCAACATCAGTGGAAAACTGGGGCTTGCTGCTTCCAACAGGCTCTGAGTGAATATTTTCGAAATTTTTGAGCAAAAATCACTAAATAAAATCTATTTTTTGACTGAAAAGCTGTTATGGGTGCCCCTGATTAAAAAAAACGAAATTAAGGAAGGAATGAGAGACAATTAAGTACCTAAAAGAAGGTAGAGGAGATGCTTGAGCAGGACAGGTGAGGGCCAGTGTTTGTCCCAATTTACGCTCGATTCCTAGAGATGTCAGATCTGAGGAGAATTTGGGCTTTGCTCCTCCCACAGGCTCTACAAAGAGGATCAAGATTTTTCCAAATTTTTTTTTCATTTTTTTCGGTTATTTTTGATTTTTTTTTTTATCCTTTAGCTAGGATGGGAGTCTGAGTAGGGCAAGTTTTGGCCTAGTCCCCACCCCAAAAGAACGTTTTTGGAAAGATTGTATAAATTATCATCTTATTCAACCTCATATAACTAAACCTTTTAAATGCTTCTACGTAGGTAAGCAATAATATCTAGACAATTCATAACAATCATACCTAAAAGAAGGCAAAGGAGAAGCTTGGGCAGGACAGGTCAATGCCAAATTGGCCCCGGCCACATGTTCTATGGTGAAGGATTTGAATGCCGAGGAAAATTGAGGCTTGGCTCCTCCCATCGGTTCTGTAGTACAATTGAAGCTGACATTATGAAAACTGCTACCTACCTAAATACTGTCTTTGAAAGTCTTATTTGCTTGCCTATTACCTGAATGCCAGGACTTAAAAGTGACCTCTCTTTCAAAAGTATTTATGTCAAAACAACCCCCGAAATCACTACTTCGGATTAAAAGTCATTACCTAAAGGAAGGTAGGGGAGAAGCTTGAGCAGGACAGGTAAGAGCCAAGGTGGCATCCAAGTTCCTCGTGATAGAAAGCGAAGTGTGATCTGAAGAGAACTGCGGCTTTGCTCTGCCCATTGGCTCTGAATAATGGGAGCAAATTGTTTCAAGCCCAAAAACGTTCTACATAGAACAACCACTTGCTGAATGCGGGGATGGCGGAGTAATTATGGAAAATTATAGCACTAATTTAGCAAAATGATCAAAATTGCTTTTGTCACACATCAATCAATCTTCAGATAATTTCACCACCTAAAAGAGGGAAGGGGAGAAGCTTGAGCAGGACAGGTCAGGGCCAAAGCCTCTCCAGCCTCTCTCTCAATAGTAAGGGATTTGTGATCCGACGAAAATTGCGGCTTGGCACCTCCCACAGGCTCTGCACAAAATGGCGGGAAAAGAAAGTTCTAGAAAAAACGGTTCTAGTCACCTGAATGAGGGCAGGGGTGACGCCTGAGCAGGACAACTCATTGCCAAAGTCAGTCCGGCCTGACGCTTAATAGTCGAGGATTCTAGATCAGAGGCCAATTTCGGCTTCACGCCTCCCAAAGGCTCTAGATAATTGCAAAGGAAGAAATTTGGAGGAAGCAAATAGGGTCGGTCGACTGCTGCCAAGAGGGGCTGAAGAATTATAAATAATTAGAAATCATTCTCGTACGTTCAATTTGGTTTACAAAACCTATTTTCAATTGGGCATCAGGGCATCAGGCATTGTTTGCAAGAAGGACAAGTTGTTTCGATAATACTCGTAGTTACTACATGTTAAATGACGCAAAATGGCTCTGAAAGTTTTTCTTTAAGCGTGACTGTCACATGTGCGTAAATTGACTTGGAAAATCTCAAATTTAATCGCATTTTTCGTAAATTTTCTGCACTTTCTTTGTTAAAGGACGACTTTCTTTCAATTCTTCGGGTTTGAATTGAAAGACAGCCAAAAGTTGGCCAGCATCAGGAGCACCCATCCCAGCATTCAGGCAGCGGCCGAAATGTGTGCGCGAAAGAGATGGAGTGATTAATGTGTCTATTTTTGAAATAAATTCAACTCTTTTTTTCCTTTTTTAGAAAACACATTTTGGAGAAATACTCTCCAAAAGTTGCGATTTCCCCACATAAAATAGAATGATTCCTCATAGTCAGAAAGTTGAATTTAAAGAAGATGTTGAGTTTTTTCAGTTTTCAGGCGTTTCCTGTTTCTGATGAGTATTTTATTTGTACAATTTGATGGAAAACCCCAAAATTGCATTAAACAACCAAAACAATTAATTGTGATTGATTAATCCCCATTGCAGTACCAATTACATCATTTCATCAATCTCTGTTACTTATTTACTCAATATCAGATACTCATTGCTTGCTTATTGCCTTTTTGATCTCACTCCATCTCCAACCACACTAATTGTAATAATGTTTTTGTAATTTTTTTTGTTGTAATAAATGAATTTTTTGACTGACCAGTGATGACGAGTTTTCCTGCGGTGGCGCTGAGCTTCGTTTCCCCCGTCAATCTGTGCTTGGTGCGACACTTGTAAGTCTTGAATCCGTCCTCGGGACTGACATTGCGGATCTGAAGCTCGCCGGAAGGAAGCACAACGTACTTGCCATCTATTTGTGTTTTATCAAAAATAAAGCAATATTAGTAAAAAATTCGAAAAATGGCATATTTTTCAATATTGGGACTTGAATCCTTAAGAGTATTGGGAAGAGCTGAGGGTCTGCTGTATCTCTCTTTAAACAAGCCACAATGACCGAAGTCAGATTGGTCAATTTTTCTTGATTTTCCCCCATTTTGAGAAGAAAATAAGGTTTTTGCAATTATTTTTGGCTTTTTTGCAATTCATTTTGGCTTTTTTTGAAAATTTGTTGGTCGATGCCAACAAAGAAAGATATTTTTAAGGCTTGGCAGAGACAGCAGGTTCAAATCGACCCGGCGACCTTAAAGAGCTCCTTTGAAACACTCACAAATCTTTGAGATTAAATATTATAATGTTATTAAATTACTGAAATTTTGACTTTTTTTAGTCTCAAGATAATGAGAGTGGTTCAAAGTTGCTCTTAAAATACACGCATGTAAATTTAAGAAATATCCTTATCAACTAATTGTGTACCATTAAGATTAGAAAGGCACACCTTAACACTAAAGAAACATGCAGTTACAAAAGTGCATGAGAAAAGGATATTCAAATCTTAGTCATAAGCGCTTAAAAGCTAAATATCATGGAAAACCCTTATGTCTAAAGAGAAAAAGGAAAAAAATGCACATTAAGGAAGAAGATCAAAGTAAGGAATCGAAAAAAATGGACATGAAAGTGATAAATATAGCATGAAGTAGAGGATGAAAAGAAAACACTTTAAATATTCCCCTCTCTTTAAACCATTAATACCGAGGCCGTTGGCCAAGTTCGCGTAGTTGTCGTCGTTCTCGTTGTGGTCGTCGTTGACGTTCCACTCGGTGACGCGGACGAGGTCGGCGACGAAGGCGGGGATCTGGCAGGCGAGCAACGCGTCGTTGCCGCCCATCACGAACACGTCGCCCACCCTCGTCTCGTAGTGCTGATGCACGACTACACAATAACCCAAAAATGTACGTTTCCTAAATGATTTCTCCAAATTTTGGCTTTTTTTTTTCGAAAAAAAAAGCACTTTTAATAGACTTTCTTCTTCCTCTCGACAGAAAACTGCCTTAGATTAGTCAATCAACAAGCAATATGCTCGTAGCAGTTATTACAGCCCATCTTCTCTTGTTGTGGGAATGCAATAAATAAAGTAGTGTGGTCTATAACAACTGTCCATAAGATAAGTCATTATTAAACTTGTACTAAAAGTGGCGTTATAGTAAATTGGCTGTACTAAAATTCGAACTAAAGCGTTATTACATGCATACTCGTAATTGTTGTAATGGCAATGTAGGTAGAAATGATGGAATCGTGGAAGCCAGCGGTCGTCGGGGCGTGACCAAACGGTTGGACACGCTTCAACGAATGCTGTACTTGCATTAATAGCGTTTCTTATATAATAATGGACTTTGAACAAGTACTTGATTAGCTGTGACCAACTGCTTTTGTTCATTAGAGGAGAGACTTGAGAGGAAGCAAGAAGTGCTGCTTCCGACACACTTGTCAAAATGAGTTTGTTGATGGAGCAAGAAGAATGAGGAGAGATCGATCAAATAGCATTCCTTAATGATTGATTGATTGATTGATGTGGGAGAAGAGAGACAGTTGGAGAGCTCAAAAAATTGATTGCCTCTCACAGCCCGCGACGAATCCAGTAAAAAGACACAGAATGTATTGTTTGAAAACAATGGATCGACAAGAAAAGAACTCAAAAGACAAACTTAAACAGAGAAAAATTGTCTGAAATATATGTAAAATTGGAATTGCAAGGAGAGAAGCAATGTCAAGTAATGAAGAGAAGAAGAGGTGAATATAGTGGAATTGCATCCTCCGATGTTACCGCTATGTTGTTCATCCCAGACGTTTCCCTCTTGGTCGATCCAGGCCGTGATCTGGCAGAATTCCGCGATGAAGCTCGGCATCTGACACTGCATGATCGCGTCGTTGTTCAGCATCACGTAGGCGTTCAGCGGCTCCGTCGACCACGACTGCGACACCACTGAGACCCAACAGCAATTGCAACTTCCTTAATTTAAATACCTTTGTGATATATCTTTCTTTTAATTTTGGCTCCAATATCTCAGTGGGTTTGAGGAATGCGTTCCGTTCATTTTACCCTAAATAAACTTCTTCTTTTTTGTCAGTCCTATCAATTGCTGATCGCTTTTTAATTGGGACTTGGCAAGAAAGAGGTTTAAATGGATCGACGACGCCATATTGAAGCATAAGAGATTACGCAACATTTGAAAGATATGTCAAAACACGAAGAAATATGTAAGGCCTTGATCGGATATTAGAAATACATCCTCAAAAACCAAAAGAAAGTCATCCTTAAAATCTAGCAAAATCAGCCTTTGAACTCATAAAATGCCGTTAATCCTTTAAAGAATCTTAAAAACTAATAGCCTTAGTAAGAAATGACATTCACACTAAATAAGAATCGCACCGAAGTGATCACGGGTGGAATATTCGTCCCTGTGGTTATCGACCCACGCGTCGATCTTGACGAAGTCGGCCACGAAGGAGGGAATGTCGCACTTGACGATCCCCTCGTTGCCCGCGATCACGTGCGCGTTCAACGCGTCCACAGAGTATTTCTGACTCACCACTGCAAATTTGCCAATTTTTCAATTTTATCCCCCAAAAACATATATATTTCATACAAAATTTTTGCAATTCTTTTGGCTTTTTTTTTGTTTTCTTCGTATCCATTTTATACATGATTCGTTCAGGGGAGGCAATTTCTCAATAAATGTGCATATAGCAGCTAAATGTCTACAGAAATGTATTCTTTATAGTAATTAGGAGTATAATGGGCTATTTTATGCCACTTTATGAATAGACCAGACAAAGAATGTACCTAGATAGATGGAAAAAGAAGATTTTTATCCTTAAAAGACTAAATTTAGAATACTTATTATTACTTCGAGGCCTTAAAAAAAGGAACTGTTATTGACTTATAAGCTAATCTTAAGCAGAAGCAAAATGTTAGTAAAACCTACATACATTTGAATTACCTAGTCTTTCATCGTTGTTTCCTACATTGTCGCCTTGATTGTCGACCCATCCGACGATCTCTACAAAGTCTGCCACGAAGCTCGGCACGGCGCAAGCCACGATTGCGTCGTTGCCCACAATCACGTAAGACTCACCCGAACTCGTCTGATAACTCTGATGCACCACTGAAAATCATGTAACAATTTCTTGTAAAAAAAAATCAGTTTACCTAAAAAAGAGTGGCTTTTAAAGGGCGTTCTTTAACGCCATTCGGTTCTTTCAGCTCTTTTTGGCTATGCTAAATGTCTAATGATTTCTCAAATCCCAATCAATCAATCAATCTATATACCATAATCAGCATTCAGTCATCAAAAGGTCTTCCTGTGACTCATCGATCGATCCAGTCACTTATCATTACCAAAGACTGTAGACGCTTTATTGTTGGAGGTCACGTGACCCTTGACCTGGAGCAACTACAGTAGAGTCTCAATAAAAGAACGAGTGATATAAGGCAGAGTAGGAGCAACAAAAAAGAGTAACAAAGCAGCCAATTGAAATCTCCAGACCCGCTCATTATTCGCCACCAATTCAATATTATACTAATTGGTATGATTTATTAGGAAGAAATGTTTAGGTTCCACGTCGATTTAGGATTCTTATAGCATAATACCTGTGAAAGATTGGTGAAATGCGCCTTAAAATCTAAAGAAGTATGGAAAGAGAGGAAGAAGAGAAGTAGCAATGCTTAATATCTGTTATCAAAAAAGTTCAAATTAAGCTCAATGATTGCTCTTAAAAGGACCTTTTTGCCCCTCGGCCCTGTACTCGTTGCCCAGGTTGTCGATCCATCCCTGCACCTGCACAAAGTCTGCGACATGACTGGCCACCTTGCACCTCAGCAACACGTCGTTGCCGCTGATCACGTACTCGTCCTCCGCCTTCGACGAGTACTGCTGCTGCACAACTTCTCGTACAATTCCAAGCAAAAAAAGACTTTAAAGTACATTCTAGGCACAAATTTCATCATTTTGGCAATTAATCATAGTTGGAGTGATCACTTGGATTCGATCACTAATTGATGGGTCATTTCAATGGAAAAAGCCACACTCCGTGTCATTCCACTCTCTCTAAGAGCTACCTTTATCAAATACTACATATTTCTTTTTATATTGAGCTCTCTGTATTCTCATTATCCCTTTGAAAATACGCCTTCTTCTCTATATTAATCAATCAACTTTGGAATAGAGATTGATTGCAGTGCTGCAATGACTTCGACCCTTAGCACCGGATGGATGTCATTAACTAAAGGCATACTCGTATGAACGCGGTCATTGTCGGAACAACTGTACTAATACAAAGTTGCAGTAATGTGTCAGGATTCGCACGACCTTAAATGCGAACTTAAGTGCAAAAATGTTTGCAAAATTGCACAACACAATGGAAGAGATAACATAGAAGAGCGATAGAATAATATACACACTTAATTCTAGATGAATTTAGCTAAAAAGAGGTTGTAGTGACATCTCATTACCGCCGCCCAAGTTGTCCCCGTTGTCGTCGGTCCAGCCGACGACCGTGACGAAGTCGTTGACGAAGCTGGGGATCTGGCAGAGCACGAACGCGTCGTTGCCCCTGATCACGGTCGTCTTGAACACGTCCACCTCGTACTTCTGATGAACCACTATTACAATAAACTTCACTTAACAAGACCCTAATAAATATTGCGGTTCAATGTCAAGTCGGTCTCAGCACATTGCATTGGGCCGTGGGAATTCTCGGGATGAAGTTGACTCCACCTCATTACCATGACTTCTAATGTCTT
>JAOXNJ010261150.1:0-14506 GCA_028566655.1 Metis holothuriae | reverse complement strand
AGGAGGTCAAGCGATCTCCAACGCAAGTGACAAGCTGGAGGCAGCGGGGGCTGCCGACCAAGAAGCGAAGAGGCGCAGGATGCGACTCAACGTCGTGGAAGGTCACGCGGTTGACGCGGGCATCGAGGCAATAGCTTGTGGAGGAGGCAAAACCCTCTTGAGAGCGCATTATTTTTTTGACTCAAGCTGGAAAGTGGTGACGCTTTACTCAACATGCTTGAGCTTGCACAGATTGGCTTTACCATTCGAAAAGATGGGGAGGAGCTTCCTCTTCTCCAAAATATTGGCCTGAAGGTTCACCCGATGCACTTTATGGCCATTGTTGGCCCTTCTGGTTGCGGAAAAACTACTTTGCTTAAGACGATTGCGGGAATTAACCTAGAGAGCGAGGGGGAGATTTTTTGGCAAGGGCGCAATTTAGGTGATGAGGGTGATTTTCAGCCCAATGAAATTGGCTATGTGCCGCAGTTCTCGATTGCTTACAATGAATTAAACGTTGCTGAAGCCGTTCTGGCTGCGGCGAAACTGCGCATTGGGGGCTTAAGCGGGGTGGCCTTGTTTGAGCGCGTCGAGCATGCCTTGAATGAAACCGGCTTGGCAGAAATTTCGGAGCGACGAGTGGCGATTCTCTCGGGCGGACAGTTGCGCAGGCTTGGCTTGGCCATGGAATTGGTGGCAGCACCTCATTTGCTTTTGTGCGATGAGGTAACCTCTGGCTTAGATCCTGGCTCAGAAAAAGAAATCGTCCAGCTTTTGCATGCTTTGTCTCGCAGAGATCAACGCACGGTGATTTCTGTAACGCACTCTTTGGCGCATTTTGAGTTGTACGATTCTGTGCTGGTGCTCAAGGACGGACAAGTCGTGTTTCATGGGCCGCCTAAGTATTTGAATCACTATTTTGGAATTGAGGATTCTGAGCAACTCTACGCAGCCTTGAAGAGGATGAGTGCACCACGCTGGGCGGCGCTCTGGGCAGAAAATCGTGCTGAATTTGAGAAATCTTTGCAACGCGCTTACGAACGAACTCTGGCGCATGAGTCTGCGAAGGAGACTCAAAAAGAGCTTCTTGAACACAATCAGCAAGAGGAGATTCGAGAGCACGCTTTGGAGGCCACAGAGGAAAGCGAACAAGCTCAAAACTCAAAGACAAAGGCCGTGCCCAAAGAACCCTCAGAAAGTGACTTGGAGGAGGAGCACAGGCAGAAAAAAGCCCCTCAGCAGGAGGAGCTTGCCGCGCAGACTAGCTTGCCAGAGGATGCGCAAAGCTCTGCTGAGCCAAGGCAAGGCACCCCCTTCGCCGAGCCAGCACGCTTGCCCAACCCCTTCAGTCAGTGCCTTACTTTGCTTAATCGGCGCTGGCTTATTTTCTTTCGCGATCGCGGGCAGGTATTTTTGCAGCTTGCCATCATTCTTTGTTTTCCTTTGTTGGTGACTTTGTTTTCGGAGCGGGGCAAAGATCAGGTTTCCAAGGTTCTTGACCTCAATCCAGAGAACTTTATGGAGAGCCGAGAGAGCGAAATGCAGCGCCGCGAAGATCAGCTCAAAGTAGGCTCTGATGTCTCTGGGATTATTATGATTCAGGTGATTTTGCTGGCTTTGATGGGCTCAAACAATGCCTCTCGAGAAATTGCCGGGGAGCGCCTCATTCTAGAAAAAGAAAAGTTGGGAGGGGTCTCCACGGGAGCTTATCTGGCCTCAAAGCTGGTTTTTTTGAGTGCTTTGGTGCTTATTCAATCTTTGTGGATGGCCTTTTTCGTGGAATTTTTCTGGCCGTTTCGAGGAGAATTTCTTCATCATGCGCTGTTTTTGTTTCTCATGAATGCCTCGATGACGGCCATCTGTCTGGGGATTTCCGCGCTAATGAAAACGAGTGCACAGGCTTCTTTGCTAGCCATCTACTTTGTTGGCTTTCAATTACCTCTTTCAGGTGCTGTCCTTGCCCTTCCAGAGCTGGTAGAGACGATTGTCCAACCCCTCATCTCTGCCTATTGGGCTTGGTGCGGAAGTGTCAAATCTTTGGGAGACGAAGGCAGAGCCGCCGTTGAGGCGGTGAGCGAAACCAAGCTCTACGACGCAAATATCGCAGCTTTTGTTCTCTTGGTGCATGTGATTGTTGGCTTGGCGATGACCTTGCTGGGTGTCTCCCGCAAGCGTTGGCCGCATTGATGGACTTCTGGAAACTCTGATTAATTCAAAATGAATTCTTTTGCCCCGTTTTTTTTCAATCTTCAAGCAAAGCCCAGAAAATTCGCTTGCCTTCTTGCATAAAAGTTGGTTTCCTATACAACCCCTATGTCCAGACGCCGCTCTAATTCTTCGAAACAAATTCTCATTTGGTCAGTTCTTGGCGTAGCCATTGCCGCGGGCTTGGTCTTTGCTATGGCGTTTCTGGTGAGTCGCAGTGGAAAGCATTTTCCTGAATTAACGGACTTAGACTTTCAACGCGCTATGCAAGACGGCAACAGCTTAAGAGGAAGCGAATACAGGGCGCATGGAAAAGTCATTTATCGCACTTTTTCAGAGGGGGATCTACTCATTGGCGTGCAGTCTTTAGATGAAGATCGCCTTAAATTTGTCTCCTTTTTAGTGCCTGATGGAGTGAGTAAGATCAATATCGAACAGGGGCGAGAGTACTACTTTCGTGTCAAGATTGAACAAGAGGGGTTTGGCGTTGTCTCCGATGTCAAGCTGCCCTAGCCACGGGCAAGATTCCGCGCTTGAAACTGCCCTTGGGGTCAACAAAATCACAAAACTCTCATTATTTGATTCTTTTTATTACAGAAATTTTATATAATCTAACTCACCTTTTTTCTCGAACATCAATGAAAAGAGAACTTGATTCCTGATTAAGTTTACTCCTGAAACTCCCCACTCAAGATGACCACGCAAACGACCGATCGCACTACCTCTCGCAGCTCTTCGCCCTCAATCCAAATGAGCCCTTCCTTGAATCCTTGTCGCAAAAAAGTCTCTTGGCTCATTTCCGCCTGTAGCTTACTCGTTTTCTCAGGCTGGGCACATGCACAGGTTCTGACAACCCCCTCGCAGCCGAACTCGACCCCAAGAAGCGCCTCTCAAGCTAATCCTAGCGCCGCTCCTCAAGCTCAACCAGCCTCCGATCCTTCCCCCTTTGGAGAGGAAATTCCTCTAATTGATCTAGCCAATGACACCATAACCTTAGCAGGAGTGGAATTTCCCATCGATAACACCCGCCTGGTTAAAGCAAGATTTGAAAAATACCTCAATCAACCATCTGAAGAGCAGCTAGAAGCAGAGCAGTATCACGAAAAAATTGATCAAATTTTGTTTACTCTGGGTCCCCTCAACCAAAAGCCCACGGCTTTAGGTGATGCCGTGCGTCTGCTTCCAGAAACCTCTACCTTTCGTGGCGATGCAAGATTGTCTGAGACTCTCATGAGCTCGATTTACTCGGCAATTCTCGTGCGCAGGGATGGGGCTTCTCTGCAAGAAATCAATCGTGCTTTGGAGGCTGAGCGCGAAGAACTCATTGAGCGCGAGGAATGGAATAGGAAAATTAAAGAAAATAGCATCACTGAGCGCAACAGAAGACGCCTAGAAGCTCAACAAAATGGGGCTACTCAGGCAGGTGACAGCGAACGCGCCGACCAGGCTAGCAACTTAAGAATCCAAGAAACTCGCCGCAGAATTGCCGAAATTGAGAAACTACGCCTTGAAAATGACCTCAGAGGTGAAATCGCTCCCTTTGAGGCTAAGGTCAACTACCAAGCAAACATGGTGGCGTGGCTTGCGCAGCGACGTTTTGATCATGTGCTCATGGCCTCCCGCTTTTATCCCCGCGTTTGGACGAGCGGTGATGACCGCCTGCGGGCTGAAGAAGAGGCAAAACTCCCCTCAGAAATCAAAAATAGCGTAGGCTTTTCACCCACCATCACTGGCTTAGAAAGTATTGCCAATGAAGCCATTTTGGACACAGAGAGAGCGGTTGATGCCGTGAAAAATTCGATGAGTCTTGGAGATTTGCATACGGCCTCAAAGCGCCTGCTTGAAGCCTTTGCAGTGGGCGAGTTTCTCTCTCCTGTGACAACCTTCCCCATTGAACAGAAACGCAAAATTCAGATCTATGTACGCAATTTAGATGAACTCTATCAAGCCGTGAACGCACGCGACTATGGTCGAGCAAGCGAATTAGTTCTTGCCCTTCAAAAACAAGCGAATGATTTTCCTGCCTCGAAGGCTCGCTCAGCGATTGCGGGCTACACGCGCATGAGTGATTTGAAAATCAGTCAAGCTATTGCGTACATGCGTCAGGGAGAGGGCGAGCTTTCCTCTCAATCTCTCGAGCAAGGGCTCATGGTTTGGCCTTTGAATCCAATGTACGAGGATTATCTTCAAGCCGCCAACAAACTTCAAGGTATTGATGTCCAAGTAGACGATTTATTGAACGACTTTGATCGCCTCATCAGGGAAAAAAATTATCGCCTGATCGCAGAAAGAAGAGCTGAATTCATTCCTGTAGTCGCCAATGATCCTGTGCGCCAACAACAGCTCAATGAACTTGAGACCAACTTGCAAAAAATTGAAATGGCACTTTTTGCGGCGGAGCAATTTACCCGCAGCAACCAGTACTATGCAGCCTGGGAATCGCTTTCAGAATTGCGTGAAGATTTCCCCAATGATCCCAAGTTAGGCACTCAAATGGAAGTATTAGCCCCGCAAGTTGCCGACTTTACCCGCGCGATCCAAGAAGCAAAAGATCTCGAAAATCAGCGCAATCCACAAACTGGATCAGCCATTGCTTTTTACTTGCGTGCTCGAGCAATCTACCCACAGAGTAAAACAGTGGATGACGCCCTCAATCGCCTCTCTGAGCGAGTTTTCGCCAGTCAGTAAACTTGTGGCGCTAAAGAAGCTGTCCACAAGAATCCTATCTTTTCAATCACACACACTCATCCTTACTTTATGAAGAAATTTTCTCTTTTGCTTATCGTCTGCTGTTTTTCACTCATCCAAGTGAGCTTTTCTCAACAAAACGAGCAAAGCTCACCTGAAGAGGAGGAAGACTCCCAAGAAGAGGAACAAGAGAGCGAGGAGCAAGAAACTAGCGGACTCACCACGAACTTAGCCATTTGGCAAGCCAAAGTCCCTGGAGGAGAATATATCGTGCTACTCAAGCGAATTGTTTCCGTATCTAAGCATCGCTACATTTTAGATGGCACTTTAGAAGTTGAGGAAGTCAACATTGATACCTTGGGGGATGCACTGGTGCGGTTTTATTTTGTTCAAGCTGGTGCTGCTGGGCAAAGAGGAGACACTGCTGCTATTGCACGAGCGAGACAGCTAGCCAATCGAGTTGAAGATCGCGCAGGCATTCAACAAACGGGAGCTGTGCAGAAAACATTCCCGCTAACCTCGCATAGCAAAACCATTGAGTACCGACTTCCCAGCCAAGCCAGCCTAGAACAATTATATGAAAGTGCCCGCAATGCATGGCTCACAGAAACTAGTGACACCTTTCGGGTAGGCGAGCAATGAGCTGCCTTAACCCTGCGAATTATCTTTTCCACCAAGCTGATCTGAACCAGCCTCTGGCGGCTTTAAGTCTATGCTTGAAAAAAACAAATCCCCCAAACAATCCAAACGCCGTTGGGGGCTTTGGATTTTGCTTGTTTCCCTCGCTCTTCCCATCATTGGGGTTGTCGGCGCATACATTTGGATTTACCAATACTTGCGCAGCGATGCCTTGCGAGAAAGGCTAGAAGAGACCCTTGGGCAAAACCTTGAAGCCCAGGAAGTCTCTCTTTCCAGCATTCGCTGGGATGGCTGGAAGGCACAAAGCCAAACATTGGATATTTCCAAGCAAGCACTCAAAGGTTCACCACTTACTCAACTCAACGCTCAAGGTGCAGAGATCGAATTTGACCCCACCGGTTTGCGCGAGCGCACTTGGCGACTGCGCGGCGGAGAATTGCGCCACTTACATCTTGAATTTGCCAACTCATCAGAAATTCCTGCCCAAGAAGTTCAGGCTCCGAGCTCCTCAGAGGCTGAACAAGAATCTAGCGCAAGCGAGACAACACCTTGGTGGATGCCCAATCAATTAGACTTCGGGCAAGTCAACATTGCCCGCCTTTCAGGGCAATGGCAATCTGAACAAAACCAGATCCTTTGCTCCTGGGATGACATCCGAGTAAGCGTTCAGGCCACAGAGGGACAAGAAGATCACTACGCAATCAAAGCCAGCGGCGGGCAAATTCAATCTCCGCTAATCTGGCTTCCCGAGCTCCGCTTAAAGCAAGCCCAAGCTCACTCATCGCCCGAAGGATTTTGGCTCAATGAGGCTGAGTTCGATCTGTTTGAGTTCGCTCTGCTGAGCCTTCAAGGGGAGCAAAATGCCCAGAGGGGATTGAGTATGCAAGCAACTCTGGAGGACTTGAGCCTTAAGGAAGTACTTCCTGCCACTTGGCATGAGAAACTTCAGGGACAAGCAGACCTTGAGTTTTTTCTCTCTCAGCCTCCAGAACAAAGTCTCATTCTGGAGGGAAGTTGTCTGATTCAAAGCGCATGGCTTACGCAACTCGATGAACTCAAGCTACTTGCAAATTACCTCAATAACCCTCGGCTCGAAAGACTGTTTTTCCAACAAGCACGAGCCGAATTTCGCTACCAAGACGGACAGCTTGAGCTCTGGAACATCGAGGCGACTAGTCCCGCAGTTGCTTCTTTTCGCGGCAAGTTAACGATCCGCCCCGATCAGAGCCTTGAGGGGCAAATTCAGCTGGGGGTCGTCCCTGGACTCCTCAGTAGCATTCCAGGTGCCGAAACTCAGGTGTTCACTCGAAGAGAAGGGGGCATGCTTTGGACTTCCGTTGAACTGAGTGGTAGTTTACAAAATCTCAAAGAAAATCTCACTCAGCGCCTCATTTTTGCTGCGGGTGAGCGTATTTTAACCAACTTACCAGAAGGAAGCAAGTTTCTCATGGAAAATTCTGGAGAGCTGCTTGAGCAAGGGAAGCAAGCTGTGCAGCAGGCACTCCCTGAGCCCATGAGCTTGATTGACCAAGTCATCTCAGGACAAAATTCCTCCACAGCAGATCTGCTCTCTTTGGAGAAGGGAGTAGATGCCGTTGAGCAAGCAACAGAATTAGGATCAGGGGTGATTGAGCAAGGTGGCAATGCCATTGAGCAACTTCTGAGAGTGCCCTTCGGAGGAAGGTCACAAGAAGACTAGGTAATACCATTTAGCTATTCTAACTATCCTCTTGAGGTAAGTGCGGCTCGAAGCTTCCCTGTCTCGCCCTTCTGCGAGCGTTGGCAGCTCGCAAGGCTCTGAGTGAAAGCTCTTCCTGAGAGCGCAACAACTTGCTTTTCTTCGGCAGCTCATCGCGCAAACGCAGCAGGCTGCCCTCCGCTGTCCACTGCGCTGACTGAGCCGTGTCCTCTAATCCTAGGCTTAAAATTTCATCCAGTCGCGCTCTGGCTTTGCGGTCTTCCACGGGCACCATGAGTTCGATGCGCTTATCCAAATTGCGCTTCATCCAGTCTGCGCTGGAAAGGTAATACACATTCTTACCTCCCTGCCAAGCGTGAATGATACGCGAATGCTCCAGATAGCGATCGACAATCGAAAGCACCCGAATATTCTCAGACAATCCCTTGACCCCGGGGCGCAAGCAGCAGATACCACGAATGAGCAACTCAACCTGCACGCCTGCCTGCGAGGCTTCGTAGAGCGCGTCAATGATTTCTTGGTCTTGAAGGCTATTGATCTTGGCGCGAACTAGGGCCTTGGTCCCTGCCCTTGCAGCCTGAGTCTCGCTTTGAATCAACTCAAGCAAACGCGGCTTTAAGCTTACAGGGGCGGCAAAGAGGTGACTGAAGCGAGGAATGCGGCAGCGCCCAGCCACGGCGTTGAAAAAGCTGCTGGCATTTTCGCCCAACTCGGGGCGCTTAGTGAGCAAGCTAACATCGGTGTAGAGCTTGGCGGTGGACTCATTGTAGTTGCCCGTGCCGAAATGGCAGTAGCGTACGATGCGCCCGCCTTCGTTGCGCAAGACCATGCAGACCTTGGCGTGAGTTTTCAAGCCCCGCACACCATAGATGATTTGTGCTCCCGCGCGGCGCAGTTCTTCGGCACGGCCAAGGTTTCGGGCTTCGTCGAAACGAGCTTTGAGTTCGACAAGCACGGTGACTTGCTTGTCCTGCTGGGCAGCGCGGATGAGGGCATCGACAATGCGTGAATCACTGGCCGTGCGATAGAGGATTTGCTTAATACCCAAAACATCAGGGTCTTGCGCGGCTTCTTCCACGAGGCGCACCACGGGATCAAAACCTTGGTAAGGGTGGTGGAGGAAGAGGTCGCCCTCGCTTAATTGCTCAAATATCGAGCGGCTGCGCTCGAAGTCAGGGTGGTCAACTTGCGGCCAAGGATCACTGCGCAGCTCATCGTAACCCGCCAGCGAGGCAAGGGTGAAGAGTGCCTTCAAGTCTAACAACACGGGGCTGCGCACGATGTCGCGGCTGGGCAAATCAAATAGCTGCTGGAGCATGGCCACGACTTGTCGGCTCGCGCCATGTTGGACTTCGAGGCGCACGGTGTCACTGGTACTGCGGGCAAGCAGCAGCTCTTCCATGTCTTCAGCCAAGTCCAGCGAGGTCTCATCATGCAGGCTAAGGTCTCCATTGCGCGTGGGGCGGAAAATCGCGTGGGCGTGTACTTCCTCACCCAAGAAAATCTGGCTCAAGCAAGAGACGACGAGGTCTTCTAGCAAGGCAAATTCGTCACCCTCGGAAAAGGGAATACTCACGAAACGCGGCAAGGAGGCGGGCAAGGTCACTAGGCCATAGCGAGGCTCAGCAGCTGAATTCTCGCTAGCGAGTTCGGCGGCGATGGCTAGACGCAAATTGGGAATGGAGCTAGCGAGTTTGGCGCTGGAGTCCTCCTCCAAATCCAAGGCAATCGGGGTGAGTAAGGGCAGCAGATTTTGCTCGAAGGTTTTTTGCATGTGCTCGCGCTGCTGACCACGCAGGCTGGAGACTTTGCGCAAAATGATGCCTTCGTCTTCTAGGGCGGGGCGCAGTTGGCTTAGCCAAAGGCTGGCTTGGGTCTGCACCATTTCCTGAGTGCGGCTGCGAATGGCGCGAAGTTGTTGGGTGGGGGTGAGACCAGCAATGTCGCGAATGCGTTGCCCTTGAGCGGCAAGCAGCTTGAGCCCGCCGACGCGAACCATAAAAAATTCGTCAAGGTTGGAGGCACTAATGGCGAGAAATTTAACTCGCTCAAGCAGTGGCTTGGCGGGGTCGAGGGCTTCGTCAAGGACGCGCTGGTTGAAGCCAAGCCAAGAGAGTTCGCGGTTGAGGTAGCGTTCTTCGCGGGTGAATTCTGTCGCTTTGTCCTTGGATTTGGACTTTTTGGTTTTTTTCAAGTTTTTGGAAGCAGAGGCCATGGAAAGCAGAAGCGGGCGAAGTGAAGAGGCGAGCAAGCGGGTGCTTGCTAGCAGTAAGACTAGGAAGGACTGGCGCTCAAGACAGGCTTGAGGCCGTAGACATTGCGAAAAAAGTCGCCCTTTTCTTCGAGGGCTTGTTGCTCGATGGAGAGGTCAATCGGGTCAGGAGAGGTGAGGCGAATGAGACCTTTTTCGAGCTGAAAATCGAGGTTTTGGAGGCGATTGGAGTGGGCGCGCTCCAAGGCATCTGCAAGGCGTAAAATCGCGGCGAGCTTGGACACGGCAAGGCGCTGGGCGCGGGGCATTTCCGCGTAGAGTTCGTGACTGGGCTTGGGCGGGCTGTGTCGATGGTAGCGCGCGATGGTCGCCACCAGTTCGATATCCGCTTGAGAAAGACCGAAAATCTCCGAGTTGGCGATGATATAAAGGCTGTGTTTGTGGTGGGCTTTGGCACTGATAAAGTTGCCGACCTCGTGGGTAAGGGCAGCCACGCGCAGTAGCAGCAGGTAGCGCTCATCGAGCTTGTGGAGCGGCTGGAGCAGCTCAAACAGGCGCTCGCAATGGGCTTCTACATTCAGCGCGTGGTTTTCATCTACTTGGTAGCGCTTGGCTAGCGAGCGGGCAGATTGGCGCACTTCATCGGCGAAGCTCTCGGTGATGGTGGCGGAGTAGGGCAGGTGCGCGAGGAGGTCACGCTCGTACTCGCGGGTGGGGATGAGCAGTTCCTTGACTTGAAAGCTGCGCCCGAGGCGGGCATTGAGCATGGCGGCGGGCAGGAGGGCATCAGCACTGAAAAAATCAGCACGGTGGGCTCGCAGACGCTCATCAGGCAAATGCTTGGCCATGCGCTCAATTTCGGCTTCAAGACTGTTTAGCGGGATGCGATCGTCCCCGCGGGCGATGTGCTCACCCAAGTGCTGGATTTCGTAACCAATGGCCAGTACGCGCTCGATTTTCTGGCCTGTGTATTCGGCTTCGATGGCCTCGATGCGAGCGCGCATGCCCTCAGCAAAATAGTTGACTAGGCTCTCGCCCAGCAGTTCATCGGCGGCTTCGGATTGGCCAAGGCGGTGCGTGCCGAGGCGGTGGTTACTGTAGTACTCAATGCGACCTTTTTTGAGTAGCAGCAGACGGGTGTTGCCTGGCCCTGCGTGAACGACCAGCGAGCGCCCTTTGGAAAGCTGCGGGTACTGACGCAGCAGGCTTTGGGTCTCAAGATAGATCAGGCGGGTCATCTCGCCATCGTCGAGAGGTTCAACATCGAGGCCGCAGCCAATGCTGAGACGATTGAGCAGAACATCGGCATTGGCAGCTTCGGCGATAATGTTAGTGGCCACAATGCGCTCAGGCTCTTGGTCGGCGACTTGATACTCGCCCATAATCTGCTGGAAATCGCGCAAGGCGCTCACGGCAAGTTCCAGAGTTTCATCACGGAAGCGACCGCGGCGAAAGATATCACTGGCGAGTGGAATAGGTCGCTCCAGAAATTCCAGCGCTTCAATTTGGCCTTCTAGGTCTTGTTGATAGACTAGAAAGGAGGCCGAACTCGCGCCCAAATGAATCACTGCATGAGTGCGCGGTGACAGAGTCGTGCGTTCAGCAAAGGCAACAGAAGAGGGCGCGGTGGCGGACATCCAATAGGTAAATAACCATTATTTGGGCTGGACTGCAAGTGAGAGTGAGGAATTTCTCAAAGTTGGAGGGAGTTGGCTAGTTTTCTGTGTTGAGCTTGAGTTTGTGCCAGCGAAGCACCTCAATAACCTTCCTTAGCCCAACTCCTGAGCTAAAGCTCGCAAGTACTCGTAGCTATACAATCCAGAACTATGCCCATCAGAAAAGTAAAAACGCAGAGCGTAGCCACCGACAACTTCCCAGCGCAATAGCTCGACACCCGCATAATCACGGCGCATTTCCCCGCCGAAACGCCGTCCGAGCAAATCTCGCTCTCCCGTGGTTTCCGCACTGGGGCTTGCCGCACGCAACTCTGCTTGAGGCAGGTAAGACTCTAGTCCATCCGACCAAACAATCGCCAGCATCTCCCCGACCAAGTCCAATTGCGTAGGTTGCAAGGCACTCATCGCCCTCAGTATTAGCGAAAAATCTACCGCAAGCAAGTCTTGACCAGAGCCCAGTTATCGCCAAGTTACCTTTCCTACTTTCATGGCCGAGGATGACCGCTGTGCCAGTTCCCGCGAACTTGGAGACCCAGCAGATTGGCTTGCCGAACACGGCGATGCCCTCTACCGATACGCTCTTACTCGCTTGAAAGATTCGCACCTCGCGCGGGATTTTGTCCAAGAAACCCTGCTCACCGCCTGGCAACAAAAAGAGCGCTTCGAAGGCCGCTCTAGCGCGCGTACATGGTTGACGGGGATTTTGCGCTACAAGCTTCTCGGCCACTGGCGGCGTGACAAACGCTGGCACAACGCCACCGACTTACTCGGCGAAGACGAAAGCGATGAGCAGCTCTTCACTCGCCTCGGCAATTGGCAAGAAGAACATAAGCCCGGCGACTGGAGCGAAGCACTTGCCCAGCTGGAGCGCGGCGAGGTACGTCAAGCCCTCGGACACTGCATCGAGCAACTCCCCGAGCGTCTGCGCAGGCTCTTTACACTCGTTGAAATTCAAGAGCAAGAGCGCGAGCAAGCCGCCGCTGCTCTTGACATCTCGCCCAATCACCTTGCCGTACTCATCTACCGAGCACGGCAAAAACTGCGTATCTGCCTAGAAGGCAAAATCACTCGATAGGCCAGCCCTAGTCGATAATCTCAGGCCACTGGGTGTGGAAAAATTCTCCACGAGGCTTGTCCACGCGCTCGTAGGTGTGCGCACCGAAGAAATCACGCTGAGCTTGGAGCAGGTTTGCTGGCAGGCGCTCCGTGCGGTAGCTGTCGTAGTAAGAGAGGCTAGCAGAGAAACTTGGTACGGCAATTCCTTGGCTGATGGCCAACGCAACGACTTTGCGCCAGTTGCCTTGAGTGCGCTCCAAAATGCCCTTGAAGTGTTCGTCAAGCATCAAGTTGCTCAAGCTTGGATTGCGCTCGTAAGCCTCCGTGATGTCATTGAGAAAGCGTGCTCGAATGATGCAACCACCTCGCCAAATTTTGGCAATTTCACCCAAGTTTAAGCCCCAGCTCTTGTCCTCGCCCACCTTGGCAATCAAATCCAAGCCCTGAGCGTAGGAAATCACCTTGGATGCGAACAAGGCTTCTTTCACCGCCTCGACAAAGCTCGCCTTGTCCAAACCGCCCATGAGTGCCTGAGCATCCACGCTAGGTCCGCTCAATTGCGGAGCTGCCTCTACCCGCGCTTCCTTGCCCGCAGATAAAATCCGCGCTTCCACGGAGGCATTGATGGTAGAAATCACCACCGCCTGTTGCACGGCTTCCATCACTGTCCATCGCCCTGTGCCCTTTTGACCTGCCGTGTCCAAAATTACATCGACAATGCCCTGCCCTGTTTCTGGATCAGTTTGTTTGAAAATTTCGCTGGTAATTTCAATGAGAAAGCTTTCCAGCTCACCCGCGTTCCATTGGGTGAAAATCTCCGCCAGCTCTTGATTATCAAAGCCCGCCGCCTTGAAAATCGCATACGCCTCGCAAATGAGTTGCATGTCTCCGTACTCAATGCCGTTGTGCACCATTTTCACAAAGTGCCCCGCCCCGCCTGAGCCAATGTGAGTCACACAAGGCACACCATCGACTTTCGCGGCAATAGACTCAAAAATCGGGCGCATCACTTCCCAAGTGCTCTCAGGCCCACCCGGCATAATGGAAGGTCCTTTGCGTGCGCCTTCTTCTCCGCCAGAAACTCCTGCGCCAATGAAGCGCAAACCCTCTCCCGCACACCACTGGTCGCGCCGCTCTGTGTCGGTGTAGAGGCTGTTGCCTCCATCAATGATGATGTCTCCCTCTTCGAGGAGTGGAATCAAACTTTCAATCACCTTATCCACGGGACCTCCCGCCTTGACCATGATCATCACCTTGCGTGGGCGCTCCAAGCTCTGAACAAACTCTTCCAAGCTCTCCGTGCCCACTAGCTGCTTGTCAGGGTGTGCTGAGATGAACTCCTCCATGGTGGAGGTGGTGCGATTGTAAACCGAAACTTGAAAGCCACGGCTTTCCACATTGAGCACCAAATTCTGACCCATCACAGCCAGACCAATCAAACCAAAGTCACTTTTTTTGTCCATAAGAGAAATGAGAGTAAGAGCACAGCGAGGAGAGCTTTGCGCTCTCGCATGCAGCAAATTCTAGCGCCAAGCCCAACTAAGCGCAAATTCTTCTTGCGAGGGTTCTTAACTGCCAAGACCAAAGTAAAGAAGAGCAAAGTAGAGGGAATTGGGGTTATAGCTGGTGATTTCTTGTCTCTGGAGCAATTTCGATGCCTGCGTATTCTAGACGATCAGAGCCATCTGGCGGGAGTTTTGATTTCAGACCCAAGCCTCCATTTACAACTGATGAATCGAGTCTTTTTTGCTCCTCGGGCGTGATGAGAACCACTTCATTCGTGCTCAGAATAGCTTTGATAGCCTCATAGCTGCGGTTTGAATCAAGAAGTCTTCTGATGATGATTTTTAGTGGAATTCGATGCTCGCCGTAAAGTTCTTTTGCATCTAAACCTGATTGGCAAGCTGCTTTATACCACTTGCTTAAACTAACTGGTAAAATTGACGCAGAATATTTGCCCTCTCTCGAGGAAGGGAAAACTTAAGAGTATCTAAGCGATACTTAAAAGTTTTCGCTGACGAAGAGAGAGGGTAAAGAGGCAAGTCAATTTGACAGTTATTTTAGGCAAGTAGTATTAGACATTCGATAATGCTTTGAGCCAAGTGAACGGCGATAAAGCCCCTTGCCATCAGAGGTAAACTCATCGTGACTTCGCAACAGCTTGTCAAAGGGGTTTCCCAAGCAAAAATGCTCCACCACCTGTTCCTCTTGAGATAGGATCGCTGTGATGGTTCGAGCTATAGCATCTTGGTGTGTCATGGGGGAGTTTGAAATTTACTCTTTTTCCAGAAAGACGAGGGTTAAATCATCGCCTAGGGCTTGATCTTGCCTGAATTCTTGGTGGACTTTTTG